>QOCX01000022.1:0-43375 GCA_005959815.1 Sarcophaga bullata | reverse complement strand
TTTTTTTTTTTTGTTTTATTGTCCCAGGAGCATATCTGCAGGCTTAAAACAATGTACGCACCGTGACACCGTGTACTTTTTCAGCAATTACATATTTTTTGGTACGTTATTGCCTGCCTGTGTTTTTCGCATATTTTTTGGTAATTTTTGGTAGAGCGTTAAGTAAGGGTCATTACCCCTTTAAGTGCATTTCCTCTGAATAACAACAGGCACAGGACAAATTTTTAAAGTTCATTTGCTTCAAAACAGAAGCATTATGATTGATAAGGTCATTACATTCCATTCACCAGTAATTAATCGAATAACAGTTTTTGTACGTACTTTTTCACATTTTCAGGTACTTTTACGGTTCTCCTGTGAGGCGTAGAGCCTTTAAAGGTAAAAATTCCTTTTATTCCTCAAGTGGTATACGAGAAAGAATTTTTATGTGGAACGATAGCAAACGGTAAACAAACAATTCTACTCTCTACTCTGGTACTCATTTTAAAAAAGTACCAGAAACCTTTTTAATATATTTGGATCCACATATATAGGCTATCAATTCAAAGGATCTAAAGTACGTGTGAGACATCATAATGACATCTTTTGCCATTATGCGTGGAATATGACATCGTTCTAAGGTCCTCTGCAGCTTCTCTGACTGACGCGCACCTAAATTGTTTAATTATCCATGATTCCAACGAACAAATCAATCTGAAATTGAACGACGACACAGGTTTCGGTGGCTGTAGTACAGCTGTGGTTTGTAGCATATTCGCATGCACTTATGACTAGAAAAAATTCTAACCAGTTCACGTCATCTCACATACCCTTGACTCGCTCGTGCAAAATATACAATGTGATATGAGCAGTGTGCCACGTAACAATGTTGTATTGCAACAACATATCATTGTTGTCCAGATCAACCAATTCAGACCCAAATTAATTAAACTATTCGGAGCTCATGATAAGCCTGAAAGTACTTAAATGGATTCAACTGAATTGTAGTAGCGCAGGCGTTTTATCTTCTTTCTGCCGCATAATATGAGCATGTGCCGAGTAAATGAAAAATCGAAACGAAAATCCACGTTTTTAAAATTTTTACAGCTGAGTATACCTCTTTTAAATTTTGAGTTGTATTGCTCTACAGCATTCTACAGGCACTTCTTCTTCTTTCTGCCACATACTCCCATACGCTAGGCATGGGTGTGTTATTATCAATGTTCAATACTGACTCTAACAGCTAGGCTGAGTGCACTACTTCTGTAGTTTGTGCGGATTTTCGCACACCCATATGGGTGTCTTTCTGGTCTCGATTTGTTTTAAAACTACCACATTAAATCATCATTAGAAAAGCTGCAAACGTCCTTCAACTACTTTTTTAGAAACTATAAGAACGACGACAAAGATCAAACCACTAAACATATGCTCCGTAAATGACCGTTAGTTGGAGCCTTCAAACAAAAGTTGTTTGCTGGCAAGACTTTACTAGCAACAGGTGATTTGATCCAAAATGTCAGAGAGTTATTCTGGCAAAAATATGCAGCGTGATTTGATGTCAAGTAACAGTAGCTCCGTTAGACTACAGAGGAAGAAGTTTGCGTCGATTCAGAGATGGACCGATTTATAGTCTCTAAAGAAGTCATCTGCATGAAATGAACCGTGAGAGTAGAAGTGACTCCAGGATCTTATTAAAATTATTTATTTTTACATTTGCTATCCGATGGGTATTTACGAACTTTATTACCTTTTTGTCAAACCTGAGCTCAAATAACATAATTGGTCATTACAACCCTTCAGTCAGGATTACAACCTAGTTTCTCCCATCACTTATGATGTGTGTGGTAATTTTATACATGAGTGGCAGGGGACCTCCAGTTTAAAGTCATTTCCGAATGACAAATTTTTGAGCAACTTTTCATGGCAATTTTATTTACTCTCCAGAGTTTTTGCCAGAAGTTTGCTGAGAGGAAGTCGTTGAAGAAATATTTTTCCTCTTTTTCGTTTAGTTGACGTTGTTTGAACTGGGGTTTGAACCGTGAGCTCATGTCTAATAAGCCAACACACTACATACTAGACTACGGCGACTTATGTATGTATGTATGTAGGCATGAGTGTTTAATATGAAATATCCACTATTGGCTCGAATAGCTGTGCTAAGTACACTCCTATTGAAGTTTTAGCAGATGTACCGAATGAGCATAATCCAGATCTGATCAGATTTGAAATTCAATCGCATCCTAAGCCGCTCATGTGATGTTAACAAAGCTTATAACGTTTTTATCAAACCTGACCTGTGCTGCACTACACTGACTAGGAATGATACGTATGCCATGCAGCCGTAATTTGTTGCTCTTGTTGCTGCTACTGTAATAGTGCTGTGTACGGCTGATGGTGATGGCGATGGTGACATTGTTGACCGTTTTCGGTTGGCGCTTGTTGACTTGATGTTATTATTGTTGTAGTTCTTTATTGCATTTCAATGGTTTTTGCAAGGCTGTCGGCCATAATTTGTGTGTATTCGTTTAAGAACCACGAAAATCGAGAGAAACTACCTAAGACAGCTGAAAACTAAACCAAGACACCTTTTCCCCGAACACGAACAAAGAAATCCAGCAATAACCATCGCATGAGGAGTCAGTTCAGCAAAAGGTTACCATCCTGTATACGCAATAAATGCCAAATTTCTGCTTGTAATACGAAACAATGCAGAAACGTGTAGAAGAACTTAAATTTCATGTGGCAATGACTAAAGGGCACATCGATAAAGTAATCCAGCAAATGTCAACGTATTTTTAAAGTCCCTCGTAACTACGATTATGACAAAAGAGATGAATGACTTTCTCAAATGGATTCCGGTAGTCATTTAAACTGAAATAAACATTGTTAAGACAGAATCCAGAATATGAAACCTGAATTGGACTCAAACTCTGTTTTTTTCCAATTGACATTCCCTTTTCCGTTATGAAGTAAGTTCAACTTTAACTCATTTACGTGGAATTTGTATGCAACATACTCCTCTCAACATTCTTAACAAAGAAAATAAAAATAAAAATTAAAAAAAAAGAAAGAAATCAATTAAAACACTTCGATGCCGTGATTTTATGTGGCCCGTATGTGGTGGATGACTGGAATAAGTGGCAACAACAAAAACGAATAAAAGAATCAATTTTTCCCCTTCTCTTACAAGTCAATCTGTAAATGATGACGACAACAACAACAACAACAACAGCAACAACAACAATAATAATAACCATAATAAAATGACTGCAACAACAATAACAAAAACAAAAAAACAGTAACAAACAATATTTAAAAGAAGCACTAAAGTAAGTGGCCACTTCAAAAGTTACAGATGGCACAGCAAACGGATCACTGACTGACTGGATGGATGGATGTATGGTTGGATGGATGGATGAATGGATGGATGGATGGATGGATGGATGGATGGATGGTTGGTTGGGGTTGGTTGATTTCGGCAAATTTGCTTGATTTTCTTCACTTGCACAACATTACTGTTGTATTGTTATCGTATGGTGTGTGTGTATGTGTGTGTGTGTGTGTGGATACTCGAAAGTAAAAAAGGAATATTTCTGCTATTTTATGCTAAATTATACAGAAAAGATGTTGGCGTTAAATTTTTTTCGCTTCCAAAACCATCAAAGAACACAAAATACTAGAAAGCAACAAAAAAACAGAAACAGAAACAGAAATAAAAATAAAAATAAAAATAAAATGAAAACAACAACAGAAGAAGTACCTGAAAACTGCAAACAGTTTTTGGTTACTTCTTGCAGAAACCATCAAAATTTTTACGAAAACAAAAACAACATAGAGTGTAAAATTGTAGTGTAATTAAGTATTTTGGCTATTTGTTGTTGCTGCTGCCGTTGCATGTAAAACAAAATAAAATTGAAATGAAATGCAATGGCAATGCAAGGCAATCCAATGCAATGCAATGCAAGGCAAAACAACAGTAACAGGCAATGCCAGGCGAAGTAAAAGCCACAACAACATCAACAACAACAACAAATTTTTGCATAAATTTATTCACATTTTGTTGTCTACGGTTCTTTATTTTTATTTTTCATTTTCATTTTTTTTATTTTTTTTTTTTTTTGGATATAAAAAAAATCATTTGCCACTACAAAAAGCCGACAACATTAGAGAAGAAGAACAACAGCATTATTATGCTGCCTGTATTGTTTCCCCCCTGTGTGTGTGTTTTTTTTTTTATTTCTTTCTGTACATAAAAGTATCAATTAAAGGCTAGAGAATCGTAAAATTAAATTTTGGTTTCAACTTATTTGGGAATAAAGCAACAAACAAAACGCGATCTTCTCTCTGTTAAAATCAGCGAGAAATAATTTTTTTTTTGCTGCTGCTTGGCTAGTTGGTGGTAATGGAAACTTTAAGTGAACACTACACTAGTTAAGTCATCTTTCAAAGGCTATAGTTCAGTAGTAATAATAGCTAAGGACGTCTTGTGAGGTCATTGTGTTTATAATCTATTCATTAAATTATCCTATAGCCTGTTCCAGTCTTTTCCAGTCGATCTTCAGAAGCTAAAACAGCCATCAGTTTGAGTCTTATACACACTCTCTGTCAAATGATTTTTCAATGACAGATAACTGCTATAAAGACTTAGATGTACCGTATTCCTCTAGCTTTTTTTACGACCAACACTCATGATGAATGACTCTTACTCATACAGTGAATTGTCTTGGACTTACATACTTACTTAACTGGCCATTTACAAACCCTATTAACAGATTTCGGCCTGCCTAAACACATCCCTCCAGGCGCCTCTACTTCTTGCGCCAGTTGGTCACACAGGGCTTCGTTGATTTGGTTCTTCCAACGCAAACAAGTTCGCCCTCTTCGCTGTCTTCCGCATCAAATATCCGTCTCGTGGTAGCGTCCTCGATTCGAACGGTATGGCCGAGGCAGTGCAGCCGCTGGATGTTAATACGCTGCAGAACTTCCACATCGTTTATGAGCTCCTACAGCTCACTGTTGGATCGCATACAGAAATCACCACCAACTCGCACTGGACCGAAGATCTTACATGGAACTTTTCTCTTTAATACTTCTATGGCTGCTGCATCAGGGCTTCATAGTGTCCATGCTTCTGCACCATAAAGAAGCACGGGGAGGATGAAGTCTCTGCTATTCAATTGTTTCTTGAGACCATATTAGCACCTGTCCGGCGACAGAACGAATTTTGTCTGTAATTTAATGTGCGATCCTGTGACCACAGTACGATCCACAAACGAATGTTCTCTGCGAGAAAGACAAGCATTACGTATGAATACACCATTCTAGGTAAGATGTCCCCTTATTTTGCACGAGCAAAATCCGTTGCAGTAGTGATAGAACAGTGTAATATAAGCTACATTGCAACGATGCTCCAATGAGTCAATCGAATTGGATAACTTACCGTCAACAAGCATCAAAATAGACTTCGAGACACCAGTCTACACATGAGAGTTGTATTTCATTCTCGGTCGGATGCAAGTCCTGTAAATAGTAAGGGAGATTAGATTAAGTGAAGTACTGAATGCTTATTTCGACACTTGGAAAATGTATTGGTTCCAGGGAACATTACATCCCTTAAGTTTGTCTATTCAAACCCTTTGAGTAGACAAATACCTAACTTAGCCTCTTTATAAACGATTTCAACCTTCTCGCATGATTCACCGAATTTGGATAGATTTTTGCTTGATTACTTGATAACTTCAACGTATTAATTCTGATTTTTCTTTTTTTTTTTTTTTTTATTTGTAGAATGACTACAGAACAGGCGAATCTGGGTCTTTCTAGTCACGATTTGTTTTAAAACTACCACTTTAAAACATCAGAAAAGCTGCAAACGCCCTTCAACTACTTTTTTAGAAACTATAAGAACGACGAAAACGATCAAACCACTAAACATATGCTCTGTAAATGACCGTTAGTTGGGGCCTTCTGACAAAAGTTGTTTGCCGGAAAGACTTTGCTAGCAACAGGTGATTTGATCCAAACTGTCAGAGAGTCATTCTGACAAAGATATGCAGTCTGATTTGATGTCAAGTAACAGTAGGTCCATGAGACTACAGAGAAAGAAGTTTGAATCGATTCAGAGACAGACCGATCTATCATCTGCATGAAATGAATCGCGACAGTAAAAGTATCTCCAGTATCTATCTTATCTCAGCAAGATTCGTTCTCAGCACAGTGTTCGTCGACTTTTGACGGAGAAAGTTCAACGCAGGTAAGTGATATTCTTAGTTTTAATTGTTTCACCAATACAGTATAAAAATTAAATTAGATGTGAGAACCTAGGTTGTAATCCTGACTTAAGGTTCAATTAATTATTACTTAGCACCTAAGTACCGTATTTTCTATTAGGCCCTACTAAGTCTTAAAACAAAATCTGAGAATCTAAGATCTAGAACACAAACAAATACCACCTGCTATTTCAGATCTTCTAGATACCCTTTTATTCTTTAGCCAGTAGAAGAGTTTTTTTTTTGATTTTTAAATGTCAAACTGCAGTTTATGCTTCATTAACCTATTTTAAGCAGCTAGTCGCCTCCGAACGAGAGATTTCTGAGAAAGTTTCCATGGCAATTTTATTTACTCTCAGAGGCTTTGCCAGGACATGTCTGACCTGCGCTTTGAACCGCGGCCTCACGTCTAATGATCCACTTTATTCTATGAGATGTAATTTTAATTTCGTTGTGAGCATACGCTTCCGTGTCTGCTATATTCAAGCAATGCTTCTCTCGATTTTTTTTAAGCTTCGTGACATGTGTGACAAAGGAAAAACATGATCTTAGCCTCTGTGTTGACATTTCAAACGCTTAACTTTGTGCCGGTGAATATCGAGTAGGGGAACAAAAAGTTTGAGGAAAAAAAAAAGAAATCGTAAGAAATTATAATGATGTGAATAACGATGAGGATGACGGCATTGATGTCTGTTGTAATGACGACGACGGCAATGAGTGTGATGGTGTTGATGGTGATGATGAAAACTTTAATGATTTTTTTTTCTTCTGTTTTGTTCTTTTGGTCGGCTATTGGTTACGTTGCCGCTTGAACAAAAAAAATTTTTTTCGGTTTACATGCCATTGCCACTAGCCACCAGCTTTTCTATATTAGCTCTCTCTCGTTCTCTCTCTCTCTCTCTCTATGTTTGTCTTTCTCTTTCTCTATTTTTTGAATTTCTGATGGTGTGTTGTAAATGCCGGTTCCGGTTGAAAATAGTGTTGAGTGTGTTGTATGGATTAAATGCAGCTAAACTGACAATTAAATGCTTTACAAATGAGCCATTCTTAATAACAACAACAATAACAACAACAACATACAAAAAAAAAATCAAATTTTGCCAACATAAATCTGTAAGCATATGATTGTAGCATTCAAATACGACACAAGCACATGTAGAGCTCTCTTAGCATGCTATGGCATGTTATGCCATGACTTCTTAAGAGTAGTCCCCGCATAGAGTATAAGGCAGAAGCCCCAGCCAGCCAACTTTTATATGCATTCTAAAGCGGGAGGAAGAGGCCTCTTTTGCCCATAATGAAGATGAAAATGAAACAACAGCAGCAGAAACAGAAGAGGCAACAGCAATAGCAACTGAAACAAAAGAACGCAAAACGAAATTGTGGTGTAAAAAGTGGTTTCGTTAGGCTTCAGTGATTTTAAATGATGGCTGCGTGTAATAAAACATGCTTATTTAAATAAAAATTAATTCTCCTTTTGTCTACTTCTTAGCTGTTCTTAGCTTTGCTTAGCTGTTTCTTATTTTTTTTTCGTATTTTTTTTTTTCAAATCTTTGCAAAAGAAAAAAGAAACCAAGAAAGAAGTGAAGAAAAAAAAAACGCCAAAACGAAGTAGAAAAATTATTCTCTTTTTGTTGCAGATAACCTTGGAATTTTATATGAAGTGCAGAAGGTACGTTAACTCTGCTGGCATTCTGCTGCTAATATGTGAGGTTATGTTTTATTATTTCATATTTTATGTCATAAGTTTGCAAGAAATCATTGAAAACATTTATCCGCTCTTAAATCCATCAAAATAATAGAAGAATAGAAAATAAAGTTATTAAATCATCAGTAAAAATTCTTTTAACTTTTTTTATAGTCATCGTTCTTTGTAGATTTTAATAGGCATTTGCCTCTGCATTCGCTTTTTTGCATTCATTTACTGTTCAACTATTTGCTTGATGTGAACCAAAATTTTTGCATTGGTATTTTAATGAATCACAAACCAAATCTCGATAGATAGTCTGTCGATATTGACTCTGATCTCTCTCTCTCGCTCTCTTTCTCTCGCTCTCTTTCTCTCGTGTAAGACAATAAAAACTTTTATCGCGCCGTTGAATTATTTTATGTCCACGTTCACAGCTAATGTTTTATGTTAACAGAAGCCACCAGCAGCAAATATTTATTCGTTTTTGGCTTTAATTTGCAAATAAATTTATAAAATTAGTTCCTTATTTTCTTTAAAACATCATATGCTTTGATTGAAACCTTTTTGGTAGCCCGTCATGGGAGACGAAAGGCTTTTATAGACTTTACTCAGTTGGTTCGTATTACCAACATTATAGCTGATTGCTCAAATCAACGGTATATCAGAAATACAGGCATGAGATTTTCTTTTTTAAAATCATACAAAAGAATGCCAGTGGTGTTATTAAAAGCCTTCAACACATTTCAATCAATAAAAATCCCAAAATTATAATAACAATGATGGAATAGAAAAATGTTCCAAGTCATGAAGGACTATTAAGGAAATGGTTAAACAGTTTTCAGTGCTAACCTATTTATGACACTATCACAACACTTTTGTACCGTGTACGGCATGGCATATGTCAGTCTTGAAGTCACCGGAGTATCTATTAGACTACGGTGCTGGCTTATTAGGCGTTAAGCCTTGGTCCGAATAAAACGAATTTCTGATTTCTGGCAAAAATTTCCTCAGAGCAAATACAACAACTTTTTAAAAATATGTTATTCGAAATAGATTTTTAACGGGACCTACAGTTAAATTGCCTCCCTCATTTAGCCTGTAGTCGCCGTAGTCTAGTTACTAGTATATTGATTTATTGGAAATGAAGCTACGATTCAAACACCAGGTCAGAGATGTCCAACAAACCAAAATTTAAAAAAACAATATTTCTTCAGGGACTTCAACTCAGCAGGTTTTTCTCAGGCAAAATTTCTCTCACAGTAAATAAAACTGGCATGAAAAGCTTTTCAAAAATCTGTCATTAGGATAACATCAACATTAAACTGCAGACCACCCCGCTCATATATAAAATTAGTAGACACAACATAAATGGTGTGAGAAGCTAGGTTGTAAACCTAACTGAAGGGGTCTAATGGCCAAATATGTTTGTATGCATATGCCAGACTCTCTGTCAACTTTATGGCAGCGTAAATATCTTTTGAATCACGTTACAAGTGCCGCACGTTGATGGAGAATGTTTTTGTGGTCTTTCACTGCCGTAAGGCATAAATACTCAGATGTGAGACGTGAGACACGCAAATACTGCCCTCAATTGCGGGGCATATATGTAAGCTTGCTCTCTTCTATACAAGTAGGGTCATTTACTCATCTATGCCTTTTCCAACCAATCTTAAGGTTAAATTTTTTTACGATTAATTCATAAGGAAATTAAAGTAGGTTCGTCAATTTTATTTTGAATTTCTATGGGGAGACACCCGTCGATATTCAGCAATCTTCGAAATGCTGTGGGTTCTCTCCTGGAATGCAGTGGCCACTTTGCAATTGGTATACCTTATTCAATCCACCTTGATGTTAATCTGGTGTCGCTGGTTTATCTTCGATAAAGACTGCCATTAAAACTTGCTCTCGCAGAGCATTGTTAAGGAAAGGTAAAGCCTCTAATTGATCGTATTGTTTCTAAGTGATTCTGAATGGTGCTCCCCAGTTCCAGATTACTATAGCAAAGATAAGCGTACAATTTCTCATGATGCGTGGCGAACAGAAATTCAATAAATTTCCTATCACGTCTTCACGATTTTCGAATCATGTTGTTGAAGCAACATCTGCTAAATTAGTTCAGCCAAATATCGCACTTCTCTCATTGTTTGATTGGAATAAACGTCCTTTCGAAAGGACTATTCACAATTGGGGTGTGCAATTTCCAGTTCAGAAAATGATCAACCACCACCAGTACATTGGAAAAAAGCAAAATCTGCCGAAAATATCGCCACTGTCAATGAGAATGTGCAGATGACTCACTGACTCACAATTTTATAAATTATTGCAGCCTACACCCATAAAAAATTCAACTGACGTAGGCATTGCAAAAAAACTGAAAAACTATTTTCAGTGATGAGGTCCATTTCTGTCGATATCACTCCACGTAGAAAAGAAGAACATTCAATGCATCCCGAAAGAGTTAGATTTTCTCGTGTCACTTTCCTTTAGACTTTCTGTAGGAGACGTACGCTAAAAAGCGACAAACCAAAGCCGTCCTCAAGGCAATTATACCATCAGTCGACTACAGTTTGATTTGTGCGCCAGATATTCGGACTTGCTGCACTCAGAGAAGCCGTGGTGAATATTTAGATGATGTTATATTCCACACCTCACGGCATCAGTAGGTCTTTCAAACAAATAAAAAATGTCATGGATATTTCACACACACATTTCTATTTAAGGATAGGATGTTCTCAATGAAAGACATGATACCTAACTACCCAATGAATAGATCTATCTGCAATGCCCTTTGAAGGATTACTTGCAGACATTGATAAACCTCTGAGGTGTCTGAAGTAGAAATGAGACTGATAAACTCAAGATCAAGAACTTTGGCATGAGACACCTTACTTCCTTCGGGGATAAGGCACTCCTCATATACGCTGTCCAGTTCGAAGGAACGTGAGATAAACTTTGAAAAGATCTGAACATTATCAAAGTATATTCATTTATGTTCTGCAGTTCTATGTTGTAATTAATTTTACCAGGACATTTCGGTTAAAAAGTTTTCAATATTTTGGATAAAATTGTTAGGCTTTCCCCATTAGGCTTTCCCCCTTTTGCGGCTGCTGCTATTGGACATATGGAGATATAAGGGTAGTATCAGCTTACCGCAGTCGTAGCCTAGCAGGTAGTGTGATGGCTTATTAAACGTGAACGCACTCTTCAAACACCAAGTCCGAAATCTCTCTTCCTAACAGCAGATTTCTGGCAGAAACTCTGAGAATAAAAAAGTAAAATTTCCATGAAACTTTTCTCTAAAATTTTATCGTTCGGAGACGACTTTAAACTGTAGGCTGCGATAGTAATCGATAAAATTAACACACATAACCTCGGTGGTGTGGGGAACTAGGTTGTAATCCTAACTGAAGGCTTGTAATGATCATTTATGTATGTGTGTTATATCTTAGCTTGAGTTCAATATTACATACAATAGATTTGTATTGTAGAATTTGTATATTTTGTAACCAAAATGCTTAGCGAATATGTTTTAGAAACTTGAAGTGTCCCTATTACTTCTGCCATCACTATATAACACTTCACTTCAGTAGAACAATAGAATTCAATTGAATTTATATTCAAATGAATAAAATTGAAATAAATAACGAACCTAATTAGAAAAAATTAACAGCAAAAGAACATATTTTGCTTGAATAAAATATTCAAAGAAAATTTCACCTGACGAGGACTCATGTATATTTTTTTCTTTTTTTTTTTTGTGTGGGTGAGATACATGCAGGTGTGAAGTACAGGCAGGAATTGTTTTAAATGTTTAAAAACTTTAATGAATATTCAATTTAGAAATCATATTTGATAGGCTAACACGATAAATGATGTTTATTTTCATTTTATTCGCTGGCTTCAAATGTACAATTCCTAGGTTGTAATTGAAGGCATCGACTTGAAAATCGCGTTTCAAGTAAAAAAAAAATTCCAGAATAGAATTTTTGTTTAATAACTTTACTTTAATTAATTTACTCATACACTCACAGTCGTATATGTATTTGTTACAATACATTACGAATAATTTAATTGTTATTCTCTTGTAATTCGTATTTAAATTTTTAACAGAAAACAAACAAAAAAATTTCATTTGATACCTCATACATCACATGCTTTAGCTTTTGTCGTCATGTTGTAGACTCATGTAGCAAATATTGTAATATGATATCAAAAAGAAGAAGAAAAACTACAAGAAAATATTTCCTTCAAGTTTAATGCGCCAATTTCAGTGCATGGCACTCACTTCACTCTCTCTCCTTCTCTATCTCTCTCTCTCTCTAATTTAAATTCAACACTGATGACTGCAATGAATGCATGTTTAAAGGCTAAAATTAAAACTGTTTTTATGGTGTCTGCTTAAATGGGAATTTCGAAAATGTTCACTTGACGTTTACGTTTACGTTCACGTTTAAACGCTTGCAACACTTTCCACTTGACACAACCACTGCCACTAGTAGTAACTGAAAGAAAGGTTGCAACAGGAAAAGCACAGTTTGTAACTCATTTTCATTTACATTTCCATGCCATCGCCAATCGCCTGATGTCGTTCATTTTCCAATTGGAAAATTATACAATTGCAGTGTGATTTTGTTGACTAATTTTTCTCAAATACCGGCAGTTAAGTTAATAACACAATAGCAGCAACATAATTTTTCTTTTTTTTGTTGCTATAAAGGAGAATGTAAGGAATACTTCCCTACCCTCAGTCTTGATATCCAATAATTTTCAATTGCATTTTAAATTTTTCATTTGATTATTATAATCAGCATTTAATTAATGCTGTTCTCTGCTGCTTTGTTCTTTTGAATTCATTTCGAATTCAATTCGTATTTTATCTGGAAAATATCATGGAATTCAGTCACACATACATTTGCTTGTAGTTTGGGGAGTTTTATTTGTATTATCTTTTGATATACCAAACTCACTCACTCTCTCTCTCTCTGTCTTCCTTTCTATGTTTGTTTTTTTCTTTTTTTATTTGTTTATGTCATGTGACATTTTGACTGACATTTCAATAGTGCAATGAATTTAATGTAAACATTTACCGTCTTACCTTTGATAGCCACAATGGCCAACGTTAAAAACAAATCGTGTAATTACACTTGAACTAGACTCTCATACAGTGATTTAGGAAATAAGTTCGAAGGAAGAGAGGGACTCATGTAGGGGGATCAAAAGCTCAGTTTAGAATCCAGCAGAAGTTGAAAAAGTTTACAGAGAACGGGATTTACATCAAACAATCAATGCAGCAAGGATAACCCTTGTAACACTTCTTGAGAGCAGTCATTACAACACTTCAGTCAGAATTAAGATCTAGCTTCACACTTGCTTTTGTGTTGCGTGTCTTAGTTTTATCCACGAGTGGCGCAACTTGCAATTTAAAGACGACTACTCCTAACGAGAGATTTTTTTAAGAAACTTTTCATGCTGAGAGGAAGTCGCCTAAAGAAATATTTTTTCATATTTCGTCTTAATGTCTGACCTGACCTGGGGCTTGAATCGTGGACACACGCCACACTACTTACTAGACTACGGCGTTGAAGTAAGTCGGATAAATTGCTTCACGACCTTATTGGCATCTAGATCATCCTAGAACCTGCTACAATAGATCAATCAATTATTTAATTTGGAAACTAAAGTAGTAGTAAGAAGATGAGAGACCGACAAACATATGCGCCTTAATAGAGTGATTATTAACACTTCTGTGGTTGTAGATCAGTTGTTAACTCCTGAGCAGGGCGTTAATCGCAGTAACATGGAGCTTTTGCAGCGTTTAATAGAACGAATTGATGTCCATACAGTTGCATCTGGACTTAAAGGCGATTGATGTATCAAAGTAGTGAATAAGTAAGGATATAGTCTGATGTATATTACAACTGTAGTTGCCGTAGTCTAGTAGGTAGTGTGTTGGGCCACGGTTCAAACCCCGGGTCAGACTTCGATTACAAAACGAAATATGAAAAATATTTCTTCCTCTCAGCAGATTTCTAGTAAAAATTCTGAGAGTAAATAAAAATTGCCATGAAAAGTTTCTCAAAACAATCGATCATTCGAGATCGGCTTTAAACTGTAGGTTAAGCCCACTCATGTTTAAAATCAACACATACAAGATAAGTGGTTATAGAAACTGGGTCGTAATTCTGACTGAAGGACCATCTACGTACGTATATGACTATTCAAGGGCGTTATAGACTGTCAGGCCTTTCAATAGCGACTTCCGAAATTTGAAGCCAAAGCATTCACAAACGCGTGTAAACAACAAAATTGTTTTATCCAAATGGGTGTCCTGTTAGGGCAACGTACCATTGGCTTCAGCCATTTTATTATCATCATAATCGTCCTGCCGAGAATACTGTTAACAATGTGGTGCATATATTCGAGTCTATTGGTTCAATAAACAATCAACATCCCCTTGCCACAACATTGTCGCATTACGGGAGAGTGGTACAGAAGAATCGGATACAGTAGATTTCGCATCGCTTACAACAGAACTCGGCCTCTCTTAAAACCACAACTATGGCCTGCATCCATACAAGTGATCCAGTAACTGAAAGTAAACAAAACGGCAATGCAGTTAAAAATACTTTCTACCGAAAGCTATGCGTGCAATAAAGTTGTTGCCAATGCCTCCATGATAGTCCTATGCCCGTTTATTGTGAAGTACTAGGATCTGTCTTCTTAATATCCAAAAACTGCTTCGCTATACTCCGATCGATACAGATCCAACCAGATCGATTACAACCGTTTGACGCCAGGCAACATCTTACACAGACTTACATTTAGAGGTCCATACATTGCTTCTTAGCGGCCTTGCTTTTGGGTTTCGAGTTTTTTGCGAAAGCTAAATGTCAAAATTAATGTCTCTGTAATTTCATTTGATTCTCATTTTACTTTGATGCTATTGACCGACTTTGGTCCCACTTCTGCCCTTTCGTTATTTCGCACTATTGCAGAAGTAGGTTTTTGATTTTGAGCACTCTCCGCAACGCAAACAATTTTACAATGAAAAATGTTAAGAGAGTACAGCAGCGTAGTAGGGACATATGTGACCAATCGGATTCTAGGTTTCGACCGATATGTGTGTCCTTATTTAACTTGGATCCGAGGTAACCATCGAAAATCCTGTCAGTCTAAACATGAAGCTTAGAACCACTCTTACTATTGAGCGCTTTTATAGGCTCGAAAGGACTTCCCTTGTGGGGAACCAAATTAATTCCCTACAATTTGCTCCTCCAACCAATGCTTCTTTATCAAGTCTAAGTATGAACTCTGTTTTGCATAATTAAAGCTGCTGCGGGAGAATTTAAAAGAAAAGTTCTGTGCAGATTCTCTGGTTCTATACAAATATATAATGACTGACGCATGCAATGCAATAATGTTCTGTATGAGTTCCTAAACGACAGAGACCTTGTTTAGTGCATTAACATGCAGTGGCTACACTGGCTCGGCCATGTCGTTATAGGGAAAATGCCAGAATCAGTAGATTTTGAGCTAGAGGACGAGCTTGTCTGAATTGGAAGCTTTAAGCTGAGGAGCTATTCTCAACGATTGTTATGATCAACTAGAGAAAGCAAAACAGACGCTCGAGGGACGAAGCACTAAGATAGGGAAGTATTAGATAGGAAATTGGAAGCGAAATATATTTTTTTTCAATATTTCCAATGCATCCAAGGTACCAAAGGTTGTTCAGACCTGCTTAGTGTTTAAATAAAGATAAAAGCATTGCAAAGAACATGCATTAAATGAACTCGCATAAATAATTACCATACGCTGTATAAACAAGAATGCATTTCCAAATGAATGAAAATCAAATCGAAACCAAAAACAAACAAAAAATAAGAGTGGGGAACGCATATTGCAATAACAGGAATATTACAACACTGATGCCATGACATTTTCAAACCACAAATCATTTACAGTTAATAAGTCAATTGTCTCAGTGACGATTATAATTTTGCAGCAGCAAATGACAAAATGCATGGATGGATGGATGGATGTATGGATTGCTTAGTAAATAATACAACAACAAGAAAAGTAAGGACTAATTGTGATTAATTTGAAATTTTCTTTTAAACTTTAATGAGACTCTAGATGACTGACTCATTAATTTGGAACATTTAAACAAAAAAAAAATTTTTTTTTCTTTTTGGGCTACCAAACGTGAGTTGCTACTTTCTCGTTAATTTTATGATTTGATCACACTGGCTGGGGCTGAAATATAATTTAAGAAAAACATATTTTTTTTTTCAAATGGGGCTATATGATCTGACTGGCTGGTACTTTTGGGTATAACTTTACAAATTAGATCACTTAACGAAATGTTCTCAAGATTACTGAAGAATGAAAAAAAAAATAAAATAAAAACTAACTGGAGAACCTCGAAAGCAATTGCGTGTTGTGGCGTGAAAAACTGCACTTTAATTTAAACGTTCACATGGCATTCATTCACTCGCATACTCGCACACACTAGCATACTTGTACACTTACTAGCTCACTTAGTCACTGCAGTGACCGATCCCAAAACTAGCAACAACGTCAACCCAACAACTACAGCAACACTTCAGTTCAAATGAAACGACGATGAACAACAAGAAAAAAAATTTTCTTAAAACGGAGAATAAATCACGACTTTTCAGATGAAATAAACGCTAAACTGTTACTTGAGAAACAGAAAATACAACAACAACAACAATAACAAAAACACTTTAAAATTGTTGCACTAAAATTGGTGCAAAATAGAGAGAAAAAAGAAAAAGAAAAAGAAAAAGAAAAGGAAATCATGGCAATAGAAAGAAAATCTTCCTCCGATTCTATTTGGCCAAGAAACAAAAGATGCAACCAACCCAGTGAAAGGGTGAAATGCAGAGAGCACTTAAACTATAGCAACAATTGCCAGTGAATTGTATAGGAAAAGCAAAAATTAAATTAGAAATTGTGTAGATTCACAAGATATAATGGTAGTACAACAACAACAACAACAACAACAATACACTAACAAGTACAGCAATTGCAACATTAACTTACAAAAAAAAAATGAAACAAAAATTCAACACGATGACGTTAAGATTTCCAATTTTTTCTCTTTTTTTATTAATAAAGTGTGTGTGTGTATGTATGTATGTGTGAAACATAAAATATCCTCTGTTTAGACAATATAACGCATGGGCCGCATGATCTTACTGCCAAAAAAAAAAATACCAAACCCAAAAGCCATCATCATCATCACCATCGTCGTCATCTTCAACATCATTCTGCCCCAAAATCAGGGTAGAGTGCTGGTTAATTTTCCAAACGAATGAAAAACGCAAAATTAACCGAAAAAACTTTAATGGAATAAAAGAAAGAAAATGTAGAAAATAATATTGAAAAATCTGACATGAAATGAAATGAAATGAAATGATCATTAAAGAAATATCATCGTAACAGCGTGACCAACATGGTCCTCTTCATGTAGAATTCATTTTATAGGCCAACGCTATTGATGATATTCTCGTAAGTGGCTCGGCTATGGTCAAGGTCTCCAAGACCGCTGGTATCAACAATCGATCTGTAAAACCTCAGAACTGTATCGCAAGAAGATCTATAAGTTGTCTTGTACACCGATCCATGAAATGATACATCGAAGCCACTTTATTCTTTTCTTCACACTGAAATTGTTCACAACATGCCCGATCTCTTCATGATGTTATCAAACAAATCGTTCTAAAGTAGTCTGCATTAAATTCAGTTTCGTCTGGCCCAAGCAAAAGTGACCTGAATTTTAGATTGTCCCTTGCAATACACGCTTGAGTAGTACTATTCAGGCTGAAATAATGGCTATAAAGATAGCCGTTGTACGAATCAAGTATCAGAGTATATCGGCTGTAAATCGGAAGGTAGATTCATAGATCTTATATCGTCCGATCGCCCTAGTGTGTTGACTTATAAGACAAGCGGCACGGTTCAAACCCCAGGTCAAACATCTCCAACAAAACGAAAATATAAAAAAATATTTCGTCGGCGAAATAAAAACCCAGAAAGTAAAAACAACGGTCGTACGGAGTCGACTTTAAACTGGAGTTACCCCCCCCCCCCCCTCTGGTTCACTAAGTACACACCGAAGGCTGAAAATACCTCGCAACGAATTTACAGAAACTGTAATGGAGACCACAGTATAAAATTTTTGTTACTGTCTGGCGCTTGCGATCCTAAAAAGAAAAATTTCGGAGCACTCAGAATTAATTACCTGAACGTGTGTAACCAATCGTGATTTAAATGGAATACACACTGTCATGAGGCTATCGGAATGGCTGTGATATGCCAACAGTGCTTGGCCAACTTACCTAAGCCTATCCAGTCCGAAAACAGATATTAAAAATTCTCGCGTAAATAATTAAAAGAGTTAGCTTACCTAACGTTATCGGAGAGGAATTGGCAAAGACCGTCAAACACTTTAGGACGGCTAAGGATAAGGCCAAAGTACACTTTTCAGCCAATACAAATATTGCGCCGATTTAATAGGGATTTCCAAATAAAATGCGATATTTGACCTACGAAAAGTCTTTTTTGCATATCCATGAATTAGTCCACGAATTGCTGTCCCATCCACCGAATTTTTCAGAGTTAAGTTCAAGTGACCATTTCCGATTTCCAAATCTTAGGAAATGGCTCGGCGGAAAGAGATCAGAGTTCAGTGATGATTTCGAAGATGTCAACAAATCTTATTTTTTTCAAAAAGGATAAAAAATTTAAGATAGGTTGGAGAGAGTTGAAGCCAGAAAAGGATTTTTTATCCCAAAACTGGTGTTTCACTTAAAACATCACGGTTTCATTAAATGGCCCTCGCTTCTTGCACCTGTTCATTCACCACGTGAAAATTGTGCTGGACTGTGTTTTTCTGGACTTAAATAAAATATTCGTGAATGTTTTACCTATTTTTCCGCTCTTTCCATAAGACATTCCTATTGTTTCAGTGAGTAGGAGCCAGCCTCTTAGTGTTGACAGCATGTTTAAAGGAATTATTTTTCTTCTTAAGCTTTTCAAGAGTCACTGGCACTGTTGACAATTTCATTTAGTTGGTCTCATAAAAGCTTTCCAAAAAAAAAATGTGGTCAAAGTACAGCAATTGGCGATACCCCTTCATGGGCAAAGTGATAAAGTTGTTGAGCCTAAACAATAACAACAACAACAGCAGCAGCAGCAGCAGCAACAATAACAGACAGCGTATTAAATGGAAACGAAAAACTTACTGAAATGTTAAGTGCACGAATTTTCCAATAGGCAGCCACGATTACAACATATTCTACGTCTCGAAACAGCAACAACAATAACAACACCAACAGCAACAGCAACATTTCCTTATTTTACACTTTTTTTATGAAGAAAAAAAAGGAATTTTTATAGGTTTTCTATTTCCAAAGATTGTGAAGCGATAGCGCCAATAGGGAAGGTGTTTCTTTTTAATGCGTAAGAAACGTGGGTGTATCAAAAAGTACAAACACATACAGACACACACCACGCTCAGTGCATTATCTAAGCAAATAATTTTGAAAATTCTTTTCACAATTATTTTCTGTTTATCCATGCAGCACTGCACTAGCACTGTCCTACACTGTGTTAGAGAGTCAGTCAGTAAGTGGCTGGCTGGCTGGCTGTCTAACTGACTGGCTGAGTGACTGCCTGCCAGCCAGCTTGTCTAACTTTACGTAGAATACAATTGCGCACCTTAAACGTAACAACTGCATAGGCATCAGCAGTAGTAATAACAACAGCAACAACAATAAAAAAATAGAAAAAAAATAAGAAGAAGAATTTCCTTCAAGAAGAACAGTTTTTTTTTTTGGTGTCTTATGTGCGAACAAGATCACTTCATGACGACACCCAATGAGCGGTCGAAAAAATCGTGCCCGTGATCATCACAAAAATAACAGCAACAGCAAAAATAACAGCAACAACAACAACAACAACTGCAAACAACTGGTACCATTTCACAATCAAGTGAAAATTGGCCAATGAACCCTTAAGTTCACGCGTGCAATATTAGAACGTTTGTAAACCAAGCAACCAACCAAGCAAACCAAACCAAACCAAACCAAACCAATAATAGCCATGCAATAGCCAAGCTTGTCAAGTATCCTTATGCCATGTGAAAATTGGTCCCCCAACATTATTATCATCCGTAACTTTTCTTACTTGTTACCAATACCACACTGACCACCCTACCGCCCGTTTGCCTCTGTTCTGGCCTCTTGTAATTTTATTTCATTGTGTGTTGTGTGTTGTTTGTTGCTCGCTATTATCTTAACTTTTGGAAAATTATAGAAATTATTGGATGTTGTGCTTTGAATTTCATAGATACACAGATACGCTCCTCTATATGTGTGTGTGTGTGCAACAACGCTCATCGAGAACGTTTAAAGTGGCCGCCTAATTTAGTGTGAAATTTAAGACGTTTTTTCTTTTTCATTCTCCCATTTGCTCTACTACTCTTCAGTTTTATGCAATTTATTCTGGAGCCACAGCCATAGAATATCAAATGATAATGGAAATGTCTGTATACTCTCGTACGGACGTAATTCGAACTTAAATTACATGTGGATTAATGTCTTATGTACGTACTGCGTACCTATGTACACATGCATGAGCTGCAAGTATGATTTCGATATCGTAAAGCTTCCTGATTTGATAGCAGTGAGTTTGGCTTGTCTGCTGCCCAAAATATTGGAGAACATTTTACCATGTGATGTAAAACAAATCTAAGAAAAAAAAGAGTTTTTTTTACTGTAAAAAGCTGAAGAAACTACCGTTGCGTACACATACATACATACATACATAAGTGGTCATTACAACCCTTCAGTCAGAATTACAATCTAGCTTGCCTCACCACGTATGCTGTGTGTGTTAATTTTATACATGACTGGCGGGGTCTACAGTTTAAAGTCGACTTCGAACGACAGATTTACTCTGAGAGTTTTTGCCAGAGAACTGTTAAGAGGAAGACGCCTAAGAAATACATTTTCATACTTCGATTTGATCGAAAACTCTGACCTTGCGTTTGAACCGTGGCCTCACGCCTAATAAACCAACACACTACCTACAAGACTACGGCGACTTTAACACACACATACACATTCTCAAACGCATACATTATTCGCCACTACTAACTAACTTTTTCTTCGGCTTACGGACTAACTTCTTATGCCACCCTTATTATGTGTGCCAACTTTTTGTAGGAGAGGCGAAATATTCCATTAATTGACGACTCGAAATAACAGATTTTATGGAATAATTTCATGGCAATTAGTCACTCGCAGAACTCTCGTCAGGGGACTTCCTCAAGGGTCAAAGAAAGGCAATTTATTTTTATTTTTTTTTCCTTGTTTTTCAGATGTTAGACGACTAGGAGGAAGTTATTTTGGGAATAATTTTTAATGCCAATTAGCCACTCGCATAGCTCTCGTCAGGAGACTTCCTCAAGGGCATCAACGAAAAACAATTTTTTCTTTAATTTTTTCTTATTTTCAAGATATCAGGGGTGACAACCTCTCGAATAGTTAGACATCATCCACTAGGTTATGGCACTTCCCTTAAGAGATTTACGAGACCAAATAATTCCGATAGAGATGCTAGATTAGGTTAGGTTAGCACGAAGTGGTAGCTTTGATTAACAAAGCTCACTTGAGCACGTATAGTGGGCCGTTGTCACGCCACTGAATTCCGATATTTCCTTACCTTACAGATGCTCAAGTGTTAAAAAGGAATTAGAGTTCCAAACCTTCACTGCAGTGGTCTCGTATCTTCAAATACGTATGCCTAAAATAGTGAAAAATCCCTAGTTAAGCTAAGAATTATTATTGCTGGTACATTGCTTACTAGACTTACATTGAAACTTCTTTCCACTGGACTTTTTAGTTTATAAACTCAGTAGATAATATGAGTCTCGAGCTTTGCGAAATTTGACAACTAACACGAACCATATATTGGCCACACTACAGTTCGGACGATATTGAGAACTTGCACATTATCAGGGAAATTTTTATGGGCAAATAGTATAATGTAACTCATCCACAACTCTTTACAGATTAGTGCTAGCGACTGAATAGGGCTGTGGGTAGAGGTATTTTTCGATTTTGGCGTGCTTGACTAACTCTATATGGCTAGTTCGGTAACTCTAGCTAACTCTTTCGGTCCGAAATATCAGCAATTTCGGCTGTTGTGATGAATATTGCAAGAACATTACCTCTAGGAAAGTCTGGGAAATGACAGACCAACAGTGATATTTCTAGGAACTGCGAACAAATGAATTGACAAACGAGACACAATCACTGAACTTATAGGCTCTAAAAAAACTAAGCGGGTATCGTAACTTAATTCATTGCTGGAACACATTAGGGCGTTATTGTTTCTTAAGAAATTTCAGATACAAAGAAGCGGAGAAACCAATTCTTCACTTAAACGATATGCTGTAAGAAAAACGAACACTTAGGTTTCTAACACACAGTTGAACTCACTGATCTTATCGTCGTGAGTACCTAATAGATCGCGAATTCAGGAAGAGGAGTGTTCATTGTGGTTCCAACTGCATAGGTACTGCTCTAAGTAAGTAGTCTAGGGACTATCATTGAAAGTGAGGTTATTAGCTTAGGTTAGGTTAGGTGATGAACTCCATTGAAGACAAATTTCCTAAGGTGGACCAACCCAAATCTAAAATAAATCTTGCCATTGCAACAATCCTTATATTAAAGAACTTGGCCAAGAATGTCAGAAAGTGAGAAGTCAAGAACCTCCGTATTTTCATGACAAGTTCAGGACACTGATACATAAGGTGAAAGACAGTCTATTGTCATTTGAAGGAATAGCGAGCTGTTTAGCATGCCTAGCAAAACGGCAATGGTCCGTAAGAAGCATTATTTTGCAATGGATTCCCATGCGATTTGAAGACAGAAGTAAGTCGGTCCCCTTTTTATCCACGCCTCAACTTTGAACGTGCTCTTCTGGTACCAATAAGATAAAGTCTCCATGTAAAAATTTACCCAAGCAATCGGAATACCAACGATATCCATATGACCTGGAATCCATGTAAGAGTTGCCGAAATTTGCCTAAGCAATACTCGGCATTCATGAACAAGAACGGTCGTTAAGACCACGTTTGCTAGTGGCATAGTTGCAGCCTAGCTGTCCGAGTAAATCCAAGTAAAGCACACCGAAGAACAATAATTCTTAATATTCCTGATCAAAGAGCTTATCTGGCGGCTACATCTGACTTATTAAACTAAAATTCAAACTAAGATTCATTCGTCTTCATGAGTAAAGTATTAACGTGTGAAAGTAAAGTATTTTCTGTCTTGTTGGCAATTCAACTTAAAACTTGAAATCTCTTCATTTTCCATGAGATTGTGTTGCTGACACTTTCTAATTATTGTAAACGATGACTAAATATGGCACCGTAAATGACATCATTACACACACACAGACTGTCTTGTCTTTTCTGTCGATATGTTTCATGGGCGAAATGATCTAAGCGGCTGATGATCACAATGTCAACGTTAATATGTTGTTGCATTTTAATTGACAATTAAATGATACAACACCTTTAAAGCGCCATTGGCACCTCATATATTGTTCAAGAACAGCAACAATAGCAACAACAACAACAACAACAACAGCACAGTTGTATTATTTTGAGCCGACAATTCCAACCAAAACAGTCAGCCAACCAACCAACCAAACCCTGTATGGGATACGCACTCTAGAATATTGAATTTTAAAATTGACTTTACCGGGGGGTTCATTAAAAATGCCAAACACGCTTAAACTGTCAAATTACAATTTACGCCAACTGACGCATTTCTTAAAGCGCTGGTTACAGCACAGCACAATACAAAACGACACACATACGTTGTAGTGTTGTATTGTGGCACATTATTTAAAGTCTTACCACCAGCCAGTTACACTTACTGGTTGATTGGAGTTTCGCATTGGTTGTTTTCGTGGCTTGGCTACGTTTCATTTTGGCACACGTTCACGTTCCGCAACACAGTTACAGTTCGAGCGAAGTGTCAATGTTTGTAAAAATCTGGTTCAACTCACGTTTGCTGTCACTTTAACTGTCATTCAGTTGACACAACATTTTGTGGCGTTTGCCGCTTTCTCGTTTCCAATATATTTTCCAGATTTCATTGGTGGTGGCTTTGCCGATCACGCATATAACCGGGCTATGCGCTGCTCTTTCGCAGCAACAGACACTACAACGCACATTAATTATTTTGCAATAAATTTATTGTTGCCGTTGGTCTTCTTCTTCTTGGTCTTCTTCTGCGTGTTCTTGTCGCTCTCTTGCTGTAGCATGAGTTGTCATCACATTAAATGAAGTGTAAAATAAAGTGTCACTGCTTACTAACAACTGGACTGTGCTTTGGGATGAAGTATAATGCGTTACATGATATGAAGAACGAACGTAAAATAGAAAAAGAAACGGAAAAAAAAAAGAAAAGCAGAACTGATGTGAAAGTGATCATACAACTTGTGTATTTTTACGAGGGTCGTACATGATTTTATTCAATTTTTTAAACATATTTTAAGTTGTCTTGAGTTCACAATTTTTTTTTTTTTTTTTCTTAAAAACATTAGCAAATTATTACCCCTCCGAACCTCGTATATCGAGTGTATGCGTACAGATACATTGAACTTGTCATCCATCGGGTTGTTATTTACTTTCAAAACTAAAAGAAAATTGTCTTAAATTTTCAGGAAAAAATAAAAGAAAAAGAAAAACAGCGTCTTGAAAGATACGTACAAAACGATTCGTGTTGCACAAAGTGTTGACGACAATAAATGTCAACACATTCGAGGGGTTAATTTATTTGTTTGTGTAATGTTTGTTTGATTCCTTAACTAGCTGAACTACGATGATCGTTACGGATCGTTATGGAGTTGTACCGTGTATATTCAAGTGGAAAATAAGCAAAATTGCATTGCCTTTTATGCTCTTCTCTATTTTAAATTTTGTTTTTGCTTTTATTTCCGCAATATCAAGTGCTGCTTGTGGAGACGCACTGGGCTAAACGTTTTTGTAAATCTTGTATGGCCCGGTGGTCTCACAAATTGGTTCGTTTTTCTTTTTTTTTTTTCAAATTAATTTGCATTTTAAAGAGGATTTTATAAATGTGGAGATTTGTTCTCTTTTTTGTATGTACAATTGGTATGAGAAGTGATTTAAAAAAAAAAGAGTTTTTGTCCGCAACAAAATACTTGAGCCACTTAACTCGTCAGCAAGTCAGCCAAGCGTAGTGATGACACCAAATTTAATACAAAAAAAAAATGGAATTTTTTAATTTCATAAATGTAAACCAGTAGCATGCAGAGGCCTATTTTTCGGATTGCGATTAATAAATAGATAGAATAGGCTTCTAAGCGCATATACTTTGACAGAATCAGTTAACGTTCGTTATTGCAGTAGAGCAGTTTCAGGGGCTGGGTGTCGAAACTCTAGTTCAGTTAGTTGCCACCTTGTTACTTGCTCGATATTCTCTTGTGTATCTTCTTGCGAATAATACCGATTCGGAATATTTGTAGTTTATATAACCCCTTCCTGAACACTCCGGGCATTAATTTGATTTTAAAATATGACTTGATTGTGAGATTGTGGTGTGTTATGGCGACTGCTAGGCAGATAGAGGCAAATCCTAGGGAAAAAGAAAATAGAGGAGGAGAGAGAGAGAGAGAGAAAATAGAAAAATGTAATAAAATATCGAGTATTTCAAGGCCATCTTAGATTCTTTTGAGATAAGAGGGCCTAGTAATAGCAACTGATTAATTGCAGTCACCTTCACCTCTAAGTTTTCTTGCACTAATCGCTTGTTTGAAGTCGCCGTAGTCTAGTATGTAGATAGTCTAGTATGTTGGCTTATTAGACATGAGGCCTCAGTTCAAACCTCAGGTCAGATATCTCCAACAAAACGCAATATGAACAAATATTTCTTGGGTTAGTTCCTATCAACAGATTTCTGGCAAAAACTCTCTGAGAGTAAATAAAATTGCCATCAAAAATTTCTTAAAAAGTCTGTCGTTCGGAATCGACTTTAAACTGTAGGTCCTGCCACTAATGTATAAAATTAACACACAAAACATAGATGGTCCTAGAATCTCTTTCATATCTTGGCTGAGGGGTTGTACTGACCAATCACCTATGTCTTGTGTTGAACCCAAGGCGATCTTCTAAGCGGAGATTTACGTCTACAGAAGACGTGATCAGAGCGATACAAAGAACAGGACAGCAATCAATTGCAATCTGACAATCATGCCGCCATTCGAGTATTTATTAGGAATTGTCTAAGTAATTAAATTAGCCAGGCATGGGAAACAGAGTCACTCTTTGCTGTCTGTCAGATCATGTGGGAATTCAGGACAATATGAGAGGAGTTCCTAAGCTACTAATAATGGCAAAACCTTTCAGGGGACCATGGAGTGGAACATAGAAGGATATACTCGCAGAAAGAGAAGATAGATCGAGGTAATCTGTTTAACTTTTGATAGAAAATTATAAACGATACGTACTTACATAAATTGCTTACTTAGTTGGGCATTACAACCCTTTAGTCAGGAATACACCAACCATGTTGTGTGTGTTATGAGCGGCGGAACCTACAAGTCTAATGTCAACTCCAAACGATTGATTTGAGAAGCTTTTCATAGCGATCTTTATTTACTTTCAGAGCTTTTGTAAAGAAGACAGCTGAGCAAGAAACAAATATTTTTTCATACTTTGTCTTTGTCCCTGAGCTCTGGCTTTTGTCTAACGAGCCTATATATTCTCTACTACACTACGGCGACTTTGCTATAGGAATAGCAGAAGATTCATTACCAGTTGAAGCCGCCGTGGTCTAGTGGGTAGTGTGTTGGCTTATTAACGAAAGGCCAGGGTTCGAATCCCCGGTCAGACATCAAAAACGAAATATGAAAAAAAAATATTTCTTCGGCGGCTTCCTCTCAGCAGATTTCTGGCAAAAAACTCTGAGAGTAAATAAAATTGCCATGAAAAGTTTCTCAAAAATCTGTCGTTCGGAGTCGACTTTAAACTGTAGGTCCCGCCACTCATGTATAAAATTAACACACACAACATAAGTGGTGTGAGAAGCTAGGCCGTAATCCTAACTGAAGGGTTGTAAAGGCCAATTATGTATGTATGTCATTACCAGTTTCACTGGCCCTCAAAAACTAAAATGATGGAAGTCTAAAGACAAAATCGCCATAGTCTAGTAGGTAGGACGTTGGTTTAATAGACATGAGGCCACGCACATCTCGAACAAAACGAAATATGAAAAAAATATTTCTTCGGCGACTTCCTCTCAGTAGATTTCAGGCAGAAATTCTAAGAATAAATAAAAATTATCATGAAAAGTTTCTCAAAAATATTTGTCTTTCGGAATCGACTTTAAACTATAGGTCCTCCCACCAATCATGTATAGAATTAACACACACACACACACACACACACACCATAAGTGGTGTGAGAAGCTAGGTCGTAATCCTGACTAAATGACCAATTACATATGTATGCATGGTGCGTGTATGTATGTAAAGGCAAACTAATAAACTGTAGTTGTTTAAGAATAATTTTGCATTTCCATTGCAAGTTTTGCTAAAGCCACTGGTACAGGTATTAAACGGAATAATTAAATAGTTTTGTATAGTTTTATGTGACATGTCATATGTCATTTCATATAAAACAGAATCAGTTTTTTTTTTCTATTGAAAATAAATTGTTGCATGTTTCATAAATTTATTGTTCGTTTACAAATCCCTGATATTAATCGGTGATCGCATGGTACAACTATCGATAATTTTTAGTCAATTTACGAAAAGGGCACAATTGCAATCAATAATCAATAATTTGTGTAAATTCGTAGCGTGACTATTTTTTTTTCATTTTATTTTCTTTTTTTGGTTGCAACAAGTAGCGTGTTACCCTTTTTGGTTTGTTATACCTTAAATGGCCCCAAACCGTTGGCTTATTGGCGTTGTATAGTGATAATGTGGCGATGCATATAAACAAAACACTTTTCATAATCGTCCAAAACATAAGAGAAAAAAAGTGCAAAGTATTGCAAGTTGCAACACCTTTTTTGACGGGCAACAAATAGTGAAAAAAACTTTAATGAAAAATACAGATTATTGGTCGATTGCTGCCACTGACTCTATCAGGATGATATGCTGATTTGCTAAGAAGAGCAAAAAAAAAATTAGAAAATTATTCATCTTTCGAACAATAAACTTTGAAGGCAATGAGTGATAGTTGGTTGGTTCGTTTGGCTGCCCATCATCGATACGACAAGAAACAAAAACAAGAAAAACCAAAAAAAAAAAGCGAAGAAAATTTTAAGTGATCTGCGATAATTTTCAGCAATTATTGCAACTATTTTGAATAGTTCAAAGGCCAAATTACTGCAACGAATTTGGTAAATGGAAAGCAAAGCAAGCATCACAGCACGGAGGCTTAAAGAAGAGCACAGCAAATATGGCTTTTGCTAGTTACTTTTTACTGGTTGCTGGTTGCTGGTTGCTGGTTGCTTGTTGATATACAGCCTTTAACCATAACAACACTTTATTGTCAGATTTACACTTCACCAAGAGAAAATTGTAGCATAGCAAAGCATAGCATCGACGATAAGAGCTTTCAACTTTATACACAGAGGAGAAGAGCATTAGAGACAGCGATGCAGCTATCTAACGATCATATGTATGCATTTTTTTTTGGGGTTTCTGAAGCTAATCTAGCGATCGGTAGCTGAAATAAAAGCCCCAAGGGCCAAAGTTAAGGAAAAACTGATTTTGGATAGACACAAAAACATTGAAAAACCATTTAAAATGTGCTCGTATTTCGAAGTTGCAGAAGTTGTTTCCTTTAGTTGTTGCGATCTCATGATCATCATCATCGCACTGTAAAACGTCATCGTCAGCAAGTGATCGCTTAGTTAAGACTGTTTTAAAGTAGTTTTCCAAAAATATCAAGATGTTAAGCAGTTTTCTTTCTCTCTCTCTCTCTATCCCTGTTGCACTATTTTGCTTTAAAATGTCTGTGCTGCAAGTGCTGCTTTTGCCACACCAATTGAAACGTGATGTTTAAATGCAATCTCGTTAAAACCGTTTTCCCGTTGCAGCCTAAACGCTACAGTGTGGTTTGCTTCAGTTGAAATCATGTATCGCTTCGTATCTTCCATATAAAAAAGCGACAGATTCGTTGCGCTTTATTTCCTATTCCTTGTTTTTCACCATTTCTTTTACCTTTTAGGCTCGTATTTACTACCAGCGTTTGCGCTCCCACTATTTATGCTTTAGTAAGAACAGTAACAACAACAAAAACAACAACTATTACTAACTACTTACTAAGATTTCACGTGCAACACGTTTAATAAAAATTTAATTTTGATTTTAGAGCAGATTATGCTTCGTACCTCTTTATGCCGTTTATTTTTTTCCATTCTTTTTTGACTTTTTTATTGTTTTCTTTTTTTTTTTTTAGAGGAACCCAAATATTAAATCGTAGTTGTTCTCCTAACTGCTGTAATACAATGTTAAACAATAATCAGAACAAACTGTCGAAGATGATATTAATTTTGGGCTAAAATTGTAACGAATTTTGACAATGCCCTACAATGCCCGCCTTGTATTGTATTTCGCATGCTCATTCGTTACGCATCCTTTCTCACATACTTAACATAATTGGTTATTACAACCCTTTAGTCAGGATTACAATCTAGTTTCGCACACCACTTATACTGTGTGTGTTAATTTTATCCGTGAGTAGCGGGACTTACAGTTTGAAGTCGATTCCGAACGACAGATTTTTTTTTTTGAGAAACTTTTCATGGCAATTTTATTTTTACTTTCAGAGATTTTGGCAGAAATCTGCTGGAGATGTCTGGCCTGTGGCTAAAACCGCGGCCTCATGTCTGATATATCAACATCCTACCTACGAAACTACAGCGTCATCAAATCCTTACTCACAGAAGCTATATTGCCATTGTAGCCTTACAAATCTCATCTGATTTTCATAAATCTTCGTTAATTATGCATCTGAACTTCATGGCTCCCACCACATTTTAATAACATTAAACTGGACCCTTCACAAATATAATTTCCATTCAGCGTTCTTCAAGTCTAGAACCTTAAAAACACAACATGTTCTACAGCCTTCTCTTAATCAAGACATCAATAGAACGTGAGCTGTCCTACCTAAAACTATGGAGATAACTCGTGCAACTACAGTAACGGAATTATGGTAAGTTATAGTTGAGCTTTTCGTAACTTATATTTACCCAAACAGATATGGTTTTAGTTTAAACGTCAATTGATTTTTCAAATGATTTTGTTTTCCTTTACCAAATTTTGTAAGAATTTTTATAACTAACCGTGCTGGCCTAACAGTCTACAGAGTGCTAGGCAGTGTTTGATTAATCTCCTACATGACTTCCTTCTTAAAAGCATTACCCACGATTTGGTACCGACAATGTGCTCAGAGCTCATTCGGCAAATACATGTCGTTGTTAATGGTCGTACAAGATGATTTGGCAAGACAAATCAATTGCAGATGTTGCTTCAACAAGATGGCCGTTATCAATAGTCAAAATTAAGAAAACCCCGTTGGGAGACTCGATATTATAATTGCCTAGCAAAGGTTTAGATTAGCGGGTAGCTTGCCGTGCACAGGCAAGTTCCCTCGGGGACCATATAGCCCATAGTGTTAACCAGTGTGAGGCAAGCCACCTTGTCGTTATCCGTTTAAATGGGTTTAAATTAATTTGATGGTTTTAAACTACCCCGAGCTCCGGATCAAAACGGCAAATTCCCTTAGGGGCACGTTCGCCTCCATGCCCTGATCTTGAAACATTCTGGTACCTCAACACTAACGACGTCTGTTCTGTTGTTCAGGGCACTCGCACACAAAAGGTATTTTACCGATTCCACTTCCTCTGTATGACGGCAGCTTCTACGGTAATCCTGATGGGGCAGATCGGGCTTGTCGTTAGAATTCCTATTAGAATGCGAACTGTTTTCTTGTCAAACTCAAGTAGTTCCCTGGTTTTACCGCTGTTCCAGCTTCCCTCTAGACAACTTCGTCGACCTGTTCACTTGCCTTAAATCGTTCATGACAAAAACCCCAGCAGAGGGTAATCGCATTGTCTTGGACTACAGATGATTCGTCCCGAGTTTGAGTATTTTATCTGTCCAAGAATTATTTTTTTTTCTCTTTTCATTTGTTTTTCCATATCAAGGAAACACTGCATATGATTCTTAAAGTCTAGTTCCCAATTTTAGTCTACCTTAGTTGGTCATTGGGGCCTTAAGAAAAATTTGTTTGGAGGCATATAAGGTAACCTGTCATTCAATTAATTTAAATGCGTTTATTAGCTACGCTTCATGTACTAGGGAAAATCAATGATTTTCCCAAAACAATATTTTCTTTTCTTTTAACAGGACATTTATTGGCAACGTTTTCCTCTGCTTCATCTTTAGTTTTCTTTCATTTTTTTATTTTTTTTTTGTTCTCTTTTTACTGATCAATATCGTAACACTCATTTAGCTCATGCTTTAACATGCCATTCTCCAAACACATGATCCATCGAAGAGTATTAAAGTGCTGCTTACCACTAAAAGTGCAACATCCATCTGCTGTTGCTGCTGCTGCATGTATTCCTTAGCGTTGTTGCCCTTTTTTTTTGTAATTCATTGGAAGCTGTTCTTGATTTAAGCGCACTTGACTTTTCTGGTTGACCTTTTTAAAGATTTTTTGAAGATTTTTTTTTCAACTTGTTTTTCATAGTTTTTGTTGTTGCTTTATGTAGTGGCAGAAATAACTCAACGTTTTTACAGCAAATGAAAGAACATAAAGAAGAAACCAAAGCAAACGAAACGAAACGAAACAAAGCAACCGAAATTCATAATGTAGACACAATGAATACGAGAGTATAAATCAGTTTTTATTGGAACTCTTTTCTTGTGCGGCTATTTTGGCCAACAGACGTAATCGATCTTTTCCTATATGAAATTTCATTTCGTACTACTGTTTCAATTCACTTCTCTTCTCTTTTTTTTTTTTTTGGAAAACTTTTTTCTTCTGTTTTTTGGTTTTTCGTTCGTTTTCTAAGTTTTTTTTTCTGAATGCTGCCTTGGAATGCCTTTAAGTTTGATTTTGTTTTACATGGAATTTGTACTGATTGCTCCCAGTCATGCCCGATTTGTTGCGGTTCCTGTTGCCTTATTGAAGGCAATTTTTTTTTCCTTTTTCCTTTTTTTTTGTTTGTTCCCTTTGCTGTCGTTTGTTTTCTGATTTACTATTTTCGATTAGAAAATGAAATTTTTGTTTTTGTTTTTTTTTTCTTTTTTCATGGAAATCGTTTGTGATATCGTTTGGAAAATTGTTAAGGAATTAAATTTTAATTGTTGTAATCCAACTTCATTCTTTTGTTTTTCTTTTTTTTTCTTCTTTCAATTGAAATGGTAAAGATATTCGCTTTTGATATTTGACTGAAATTCTAATTTTTATGATTCACAAACATAGATTGCTCCCCTGGTACTGAATAAGAGGTGAATGGAGAAATAAACGGAAAATAAAGAGAACTTTGATTCGTACAATATAAATCAGAAGGAAAAGATAGCTTAAGTCTAATGATCGCTTAGAGAAGAAAAATCTTAAGCTTTCCCTTATCGATTTGGATCACAATCCACAGCCTGATTTTATTTTTTCTGATTTTGTCTTACTCTTGTAGGGTAACAGATAGGGTAAGTGCAATTGTGTCTGCTGAACTGGCATGGGAAAGAAGATCGACTCATACACAATAACGATTCTCATGGGCCACTGTACTTTTGGTTGGAACAATGGAAAAAAAATTTTAAAATTATTAAACGCCTTCAATGTAAGGCATTCTACATAACATAACAATATTTAACTTAATAGGCGTGGCATTTGAGGGCGAATTTATTTATTGCTAACAATCTGACATTTCTTCTTGTCGTATGGTAAAAACTGAACGTCATTATCTCTTATATTTTCCGAATTATAAGCAAAAATGTAAAATCTTTACACGAGAACACTGTTGGCCTGATATTGGCAGAAAAATTTTTGAACGCTTTTACAGGCAAGAAATTCAAGATTTTACAGGCCGAAGAAAACTTTGTCCATATTTCGTTTTGTTTCAGATGTCTGAGCTGTGGTTTGAACCGAGGTATCATCTCTAATAAGCCATCACCCTACCTAGTACACTACGATGACTTCCTATAAAATAAATTCGAGATAATCGAGGATCTTGGTTTTATGAAAGACAAAATCAAAACAATCATCCACTGTTAGCCCATTTAAATGTTCCTTTAAGGGTAATTTATTTACCCCGTAATGCAAACAGTCAATACTTGTTATTCGATATCTGATTAGGCTAAAAATTGCTCAAATTTAGTTTATTTGCCGATCTTTTTTCATCCTATTTAGACAGCAAAGCCGAGCGACTATGCACACGGACAACATAGGATATTGCTTCGAAGCTAAGAAGTTAATTAACGCTTTACAGGGAGCAATATTGTTTGGCTGCTTTGGAAGTACTGTTTGACCAAGAAAGTCCATGATGCAGTAAGTTCCCATTGATATATTAGGCATCTTGTCGGATAACTGCTCATCAAACTCTAGTCTGTCTAGTGCTCCAGTTATATTCTGGTGATACGTTTTGTGGTTATGGTTGATGCATCTTCTTACACTCCAATCGGTTGGCCAATATCGGTTGGATACAAGTGTTGTATCAAATTCTCTTGTACTGTTTATGCCTAAACAACACAGCATCATATACATCATCAAATACATCCATCAATGTACATAGCTCTTCTGAAGAATAAGTTCGAATAGGTCTTATTACGCTTCTGTAGAGCCAGAGTGTCTTTCTTGGAATGAGGGCCCATGGCTCGCCTACATATTGGCCTACAGTTGGGGGTCTTTGTTGCCCTATATTTCAAATGCTACCTCCGTTCCTATTTATTGTTCTTCACAGCACCCAAATATTTTACTTGTCTCGGTATCCTGATCCGTGTATTAGGAATGCAAGGACTATCAAAGCAATTGGCCTAATTTAAAAAGTTACAAAATGTCCACTATGATCACAGAAACGTTAGTGACTTTAGTGTCACAATCCTTTCCTGTTAGAAAAACGTACATACCTTTGGAAAAAGTGTTATCAACCTGTTCACTGTAGTACCCCAACATGAGAACGAACTGTCATTATGAATTTTTAGTGGGCGTTTCAAAATTTTATAGGCTTTCCATCATCATCGCTATAATAACACACATAAAGTAGCCTCTTTTGATAATGACACCAGCAACCAACACTTTAAAACCACTTTATACGAGGAGTAGTAAGTATGTACACACACAGTAGAAATGTCTTTAAAGAATTTTATTCAACGGCCCATGTAACTGACCTAACGTATGCCATTTTAAATTAAGACACAATAACAACAATAAACCCCTTTTTTTATTATTGTTTAAAAGAATTTTTTACAGAACAGGTCTAAAACGCGTTACCACAATCAATCAGCTTGACTTATTTCATGCATTTCATGCAAGTACGTGTATGAATATTTGTTTTTGCAAAAATGTCATGCTTCATGCTTTTAAACTCTCGATGGTATGCCAACCACATTTCATTACAAAAAAAAAAAAGAAAAAGGGAACTGCCAGCATAAAGTGTTCCTTAATACGATGCGAGTAAATTGAAAGAGGGAGAGCAGCAGGTATTTTCAAAAATTGTTGGATTGTGTTTTTAATGTCTATTCTGCTGTTCTGCTTTAAAGTGTTATTTTGTTGCTCTTTAATGGAAATAATAATGGCATGTATGGTGATGGTGGTGGTAGACTTATAATTTCGGCCAATAATAAAACAAAGTTATGAAAGAACATTAAAAAGGAGGGCACCAGAATACCAGTCTCAGCTAACAGGGTGTTCAATTTGAAGATGTTCGATATGCTGATTGCCCACATACAGCAGGCAACGGTAATTCTTTTGCACCAAATATTGGCTACTCCAAGAATATCGATGTTTAAGTGACACATAAACCAATGCAAAGTAATTGAAACTCAAAACCAGTTTTAAAGCGAATTATTGTGAGAAATGGGTTCAAATCCATAGCATTGATCGTCATGTTTCGCTATTTTGAAACTCAAAGTTAATTTTTTTCAATACGTAACCTTCTTTTTGTCAGATGAAAACCCTCATAATAGGCTTTAGTCTGCAGTGCTCCTTTGCAAACTTTTTCCTGGGATCTCAATGGTTGTTTTATAAATACTTTTAGTAAGGATGTGGTACCGGTACGAAGCATTTCAGTGTTAATTACCGCTCAATATTACACACATACATACATATTTAGTCTTTGCAACCCTTTAGTCAGAATTACAACCTAGCTTCTCACACCACTTGTGTGTTAATTTTGTACATGAGTGGCGGGACCTACAGTTTAAAGTTGAATCCGAATGAGAGATATTTACTCTCAGAGAGTTTTTGCCAGTAATCTGCCGCAAGGAAGTCGCCTAGGAAATATTTTTCCATATTTCTTTTTCGTTGAAGAAGTCTGACGTGGGATCTAAACAGTGGCCTGACGTCTATTAAGCTAACGTAATAGCCATAGTATAGGCTACTTTCGCTCAATTATAACTCCGCTTTTTGTCCAGAAACAACAGATTGTATGTCGTGGTATGTAATCGTTTGTAAATATTTGTTGTTGCCATTATTTAGAGACCTATTGATACCATTCAACAAGACCTATTGATGACATCGTTCAAATGTCCGCAGCGCATCCGAAATGTCCAATTAGTCATGACTCTGATATATGTGACTTATTAGTCATACAGAATTTGATCGATGACATGGGTTGTGTTGGCGTTAAGCACCGCTATGGCTTGTGGCTTATACGCACTTACTTGCGACTAAAGAAAACCTCACAAGGAAAAGGTCTAACGCGTTCAAATTACACGATTTCGATGGCCAGTTCACCTCCATGTCAGATGACATGAAATATGTTATAAAATATGTGGCACGCAGCACCATCCTGTTGCCACCACATGTACCACCATCATCCAACTCAATCCAAGAAAATTTGGTGATCTTCGACCTGTAGTGCTCTCCGTTGACAATAAAGGCCTGGGGAATTTCTATCTTGGAAAAACACGGATCGCTGACATCGTTAGCTCAAAATCCACATCAAACTGTAAAATTTTTCTCAATGCATTGGACGCTTTTGAATTTCATGTGGATTACATACATACATATGTACATAATTGGCCAATTACAACCCTACAGTCAGGATTACAACCTAGCTTGTCACATCACTTACATATGTATGTTGTGTGTGTTCATTTTAAACGTGAGTGGCAAGACCTCAATTTAAAGTCGTTCCAGAAAGACAGATTTTTGTGAAACTTTTTCATGACAATTTTATTAACTCCAGTTTATTGCTTTTGGCTTCTAGAAGATAGACATCTAGTCTAAAACAGTACCTGTAAGCGAGTATAATTCCTAAATCAATTAAAAAAATATCTTGCAACTCATGATACCTTGTGTATTGAAATACCCTGTTGCCATCGAAATTAATAATAACCAAGCAATTAAGAAATGGAAACAAATGTTTAATAATTTAATTTCCTGTAATAATAAATGATGAGTCGAGTCAAGTCAATCGTTCGTTCGTTCATTCGTTCATTCGTTCATTCGTTCCTTCAGTGTACATGTCGATTGTAGGCAGTTCCATATTTTGTTAAATTAAACATTCAATTAGAAAAACATTTCCATGTTTGACTGCATATGGCCTCACTTAGCCAGCGATGAGGTTGCAGTATGAAAATTTAAACAAATTGTTGTTGTTGTTATTTTGTTTTTTATTTTCAAATTTTAAACTCCAACCAAAAAAAAAAGTAGAAGTTTCCTCCGGTTTTCTTTAATTTTTTTTAATTTTTTTTCATCGTTTTTCGCATTTTCTATTTGAAATTTTCAAATTCAGTTGCTTGTTTTCGTTCATAAACTCTGTTATCTGATATATCGGCGGTGTGTTTGAATATTTATAACCATACATACAGTGTTGTATTGTATTGTGGTTGTTGTTGTTGTTGTTGTTGTTGTTGTTGTTGTACAGTTTATAAGCTAGGTAACCAGAGTATCAGTCTATATTTAACTGGGGTATATGGTTTAGTATAGTTAACCTCTTGCATAGGTGAACATGTGCGGGTGTTATTTAACCACTTATAACTACCATAACTGCTACATAAATCGCTCACGATCAATGCCGGTTTACTACATGCATTTTCACCAAAAACGGATTGAAACGAAAAAAAAAACAAGAAAATGAAAAACAGAAAAAAAAATTGGCCAGAAATAACTGCAGATAATAAGACCATAATGTGTATGTAAGTTAACAAAAAAAATTCAAACGAAAGCAGAGTGGTAGCTGGAAAAGTGTTTGGAGAGTGGTAAAATAATATGGTCAAATTGGGCGTAATATGGTGATAAAAAATCTATCGAAATAATTCAAATTGTTCAGTCCATTTTACTTAATCACAATGAACGGATTTGGCACCCAATCACACGTAATTATTTAATCAAAATAGGGGTTCAGTTTGATCCTAATTTTGAACAAGAAATGATTTTCAGCCATGAGACTCATTTCTGGTTGAATGGGTATGTGAAGAACCAAAATTGTGAAATTTGAAACGATACCAATCCTCAATAGTCCAGGAGTATCATTACAACCTTTCAGTCAGGATTGCAGCCTAGGTTCTTACACCACTTATGTTGTGTGTGTTAATTTTATACATGAGTGGCTGGACGTGAAGTGAAAAGTGGACTTCGAACGACAGATTTTTAAGAAATTTTTCATTGCAATTTTATTGACGCTTTGAGTTTTTGCCAGCAATCGAATGAGAGGAAGTCACTGATTCATATTTTCTTATGTTGGAGATGTCTGGCCTCAATTCTAATAAGCCATCACAAAAAAGAGCAGTGCTTAGTGTGGCTTTTAGACCAGTGGCGGTCCATATTCTTTTGAGAATAACGTTGGTCAGATCATCTATATTTTTTCATGATTGTTAACTTCTTTTGACCAGGATTAGATGATGTGGACGTCAACGACATGTTGCTTCAACAACACGGCGCAACGTGCCATACAACTCATGTAACATTGAATATTCTGCACAAATATTTTGAGTGCATGGAGATGATGTTAGACTTTTCCTTCCTGTGAGGTTTACTTAAGTCGCAGGTGCATGTGAATAAATTTCGAAATATAAGGGACGGTCAAGTTAGATTAGATTAGCGGGTAGCTTGACGTTCCCAGACAAGTTCACTCGGTGGCCATATGGGCCATTATATTACTCAGTGTGACCCTTGCCATGGTCAGTTAGAGGTGGATTTCAACCAACCCAAGCTGTGGCCAGAAACCGGCCAGTTCCCGTAGTGATACGTTTGCAACCATGCCCATATATTTATACGCTCTGTCACACGAAAACCGACGACATCTGTCCTAAAGTGCAGGGCACTCACATTAAATGCCATCGGTCAAATTCAGTTTGATTTATGCGTCAAAATCATGGAAAATTAGATATTTTGAATGCTCTCCACACAGAGTAGCCATATTAGACATTTAAATGATGTCATATTCTGCACATAATGGCATCAATTGGCATTTCAAAGGAATTAAAAATTTCGATGATAGCTCACTCACACTTTGTTTTCATTGAAATTGCAAAATATGAGGCATTTAATGAAAGACCCGGTAAAATGGCTTTACTTTCACATTCCACCGAGTATTTAAATTACGTTCCCATAGGTTTTGTAGCTTTAGCGGCAATTTTTTTTCGTTTGAACCCACACCTCGTTACCAGATGGTGTAGCACTGAGAATTCTCATGACGTTCTTGCAAGTATACATAGACATCAGTTATGAATTGCTTTAAAAATTGAAAATATATTTTATTCCGACTCCCATGAGTAGGATCCTTACTTTACAACGTCTCTGTCAATAGTTGTTTGCGCCTATTTTATGTAAGAGCATCGAATACTCATGATTCACAATCATGAGTTTAATAAAATGCAACGCCAACCATTAAAACTAACATGAACAAGCCAATAATGTTGAAAACTTTGGCCAACATAAGCTAAGAGTTGCTCGTAATTTAACAAATCAGTGAAACATACTCCTATGAGAAGATTTGTACAATCTAATCGAGTAAGTGCGTTCAGTTTTCTTTTCTTTTCTTTTCGTTTTTCTATTCTATTTTTTTCTTAAGATTTTTCTCATAAACTGTCTTTGGATTTGTTTTTTAATGGCTGCAGCAATAGAATTCTGGGATATATTTTAAGTTTTCAAAATTATCGCCTTTAAAATATAGAAAAATTAGCCAAACGATATACATTTTAGTTTTTAGAGTGGCACAATTGTTAAGTCACTTGAAGTGAATCTATTAAAGTATTTGTTTATGTAGTTGCTTTTATTGTTGATTGTTTTGTTTTTTTTTTTTCAGATTGGGTCCTATATGCTTATGGACAGAAGAATAAAAAGCATTCACGCACATATTGGCCAAATCAGTTTTAAAGGCAGCTTTTAGCAACGTTTCCCTAGTTTCTTGATAAGGACAAACTATGGAACAAGCTCAGTTTAAAAAGTATACTGAACAGCTACATAAGTCGATAACTCTTTAACTAGAATACAGCTCATGCCAGAAACAATGTGCAATTAAACAAGCCGCTGCTAAAATAAGAGTTATGCCGAGTAAATTGTTAACAACGAAGCTGATTTCAAGCGATAGGAAGGCGACATACCCAATAACACTAGGTTTGTTATATGACAACATATTAATAGTAGCTCAAATAAAGTTACACAATATTTTTTCTTCTCTTTTCCAGGCGTTCGTATAGACCTCCAATCAACAGAATCATGCAAATCGTCTTTAGTTCCAGCCAGTCGTACTCCTCTTCAACTGCTGTACACTGTTCATAACAAAATTTAAATAATAAGTACATAAATTTGTGGATTACTGAATTTCCCACCATGGCTCACTCAAATATTTAGCAGATTGTATGCCTCAGATAGATTATTTTTCAATGATCTCTTGGACATTATAAAACTTTGCACAAAATGGATGCTGTCAAGCAACCACAAAGGCACTCATGTAATAGCTTTTCAAAATTAGCATGATTTTTTGCTCTGTTTCATTACTGTAAACTTAACAGGCATCAGCAGACATCAGACACCAGACATCAGGCACCCAACATCAAGTACCAGTCATCAGGCTTCAGGCATCAGACACCAGGCATCAGACACCAGACATCAGGCACCAGACATCAGGCACCAGACATCAGGCACCAGACATCAAGTACCAGATATCAAACATCTGGCAGCAGATATCAGATATCAATCACCAGATATCAAGCACCAGACATCAGGCACCAGACATCAAGCTTTAGACATTAGGAAAAAGACATCAGTCACTAGAGATCAAGCACCAGACATCAGGCACCAGACATCAAGCACCATATATCAAGCACCAGACATCAGGAGCCATACTTCAGTTATCGGATATCAGGTGTCAAACATCAGTCACTAGACATCAAGCACCAGGCATCAGGCTTCATGCATGAGGCTCCAGTCATCATGCTCCAGACATCAGGCTCCAGACATCAGGCAACAAACATCAGGCAACAGACATCAGACACAACATTTGGCCAAGTTAAAATTGTTTTGCACCGGGAATTGTTTTTCATCGGAACAATGATGTACTGCAAAAATCATTGAATCAGCTACGAATTATGTCCTCAGATTCTTATTCAGCCTTAAGGTCTGAAGATCTGCAAATTGAAGGCTAAGAAGCATTGAAAATAATTTAAACACTGTAATTAACGGCAATCGTTTAAATTTCGAACAATTTTCACTTTGTCTACTGGTTCATACCATCTCTTTAATATTGCCAAGACAGAGTCTTTCTTTTTTCTTATGAACTTTTTAGTGTGAGAATATATTTTTCAAACCTCTATTGTTGAATTTATTAGAGAATAATTGTTTTTAGAGAGCGCTGATGTGTTGTTAACAGTTTTATGATTTTCGATTTCTTCGAAGTCCAATTACGAGTGTATTTAGAAATCTGAAACGATTTCCAACAGTTAGTCTTTTGCTTTAACAAACACTTGCCGAAAAATTAAAAAAAAAATCACAACTTTTGCTATGATAGCACAACAGTTACCCTATCTAAGTGAAGATCCTCTTTTAATTCGAAGATCATTGATATTCTGTTCTATTCAATACAACACATACCAGCTATTAGGTTTCACTATGACGTACAGCTACCAACTGTTTGATAAACTAATAACGCCACCTTATCTTCGCATACAAATAATAACAAGGTTTTGTTGTAAGAAAACAAATAGATTTTCCTGCCTGGTGCTTTACTAACAAACAACTGCGCGGTACTGTCTGGAAAATTATAACGTTTTTCTTATTAGCCGCCATAAAGAAGGTGGCATAAATTTTTGGTGGCAGCCTGTGGTTAGGCTCATTGGCTCATGGTTTTCTTCCTTTTTCGTTTGCTTCTCTTTTAATTTTCCTTCAATTTTCTTTGAGTCTTACCACCATCACAATCACCTTCTGAGTAGCGTTTAAAATAGTTTTTTATGGTAATCCAAGAAGGTGTTAAAATATATTTCAACGTTTTCCTTTGGACTTCCTCCAAAAACAATTTTAGTTCATGAAAGTTTATGAGACATTATGATTTTATAGTTGAAGTCGTGTTGCACGAATTATCATTTATTATTGAGTTGAGGGTGTTTAATTTAATTTCTTTTCAGTTTTTTTTTTTCCTTTTGTCGTTGTTTTGTTTGTTTTGTTTTTATTTTAAATTAATTTTTCGTTTTACCGCAAATTGTTTGATTCAATTTTCGCTATTTTATGAGTATAATTTACTGGTCGTATGAATCGGTTTTAAATTGTAGTCTGGTGACCCATACTGTAACCAGCAAAAATAAAATCAAAAAACATCTTAGAAACAAAATTGGTGGAATGGTGTATTAAATGAACAATTATGGAGTTTTTTTTTGTTTTGCTTTAAAGAATTTATTTAATAAAGTTGTTATAATTTCTAATAAATTGAGTGTTGTAACATGGCTACATGATGGAAACTGGTGGGTAGTGACATACAAATGTGGTAAGTTATGTATCCTGCATTTCAAAATGTATCTAAGCATTCATATGCTCACTTAATCAACAATGCATTAAGATTCGTAAATTAAACTCTGCAATAGACTCTACTGGACACATATGGATAGCACAATAGCGATACTCACGGACCTCTTTCGTTTCGGTAGGCATGATCAAAGATTAGGTAATTCTTACACAGAAAAAAACTTGAAAAAATATTAAATACCGCCTTTAATATAAAGCTTTCGACGTTACAATTGAGTATTTAAATTAGTGGGCGTGGCATTTATGGGCGGAAATAAATTTTCGTATCGTATAGCGAAAACTCAATGTCATTGTGTCTTATAGTTTCCGAGTTATAAGCAAAAATGTAAAATCGTTATACCCGAATACACCTTCTGTTGTGTTCTGTTGGCCTGGTATTGGGAACAAAAATTTGGACGATTTTACAAGCAGAAAGTTCAGCAAAACTTTTTTAAATGACTCATGTATACGTGCACAATTTATTAATTTCCTCAATCTTGCTGGTACTTATGCTAGAAGCAGGTCTTATTTCCTGTAATTAACGTCAGTCATTTATGTCAGGCAAAAAAAAATGGAGTAAACGGTAATAAAATTGTTCAACGTGTCGTGTCTTTAATGCACAAATCCATTATTAATATAAGTTCAACTTACTTTGTAAAAGAAACTCGAACTTTTTAGAAAACCTCAACTACAGGATCCTGTACAGTACACATATTCTCTTTTACATTAAAAACTATAAAAACCTGTTTTAAATAATAAACTTCACGCAGGCAGCCCTAGCAACATATAATTGACATAAAAAATTAAAGGGGTTTACTAATAAGCCACTGCCTGCTGTTAAAATAGACCTTCCTTTTTCACCCCAAAAACAAAATAAATATTAGCAATTATTTTATTTAAATTAATTTCATTAGTACTCCAGAACTCCAGCTATCACATGCAGAAAAAATAATGAAAAAATATTAAATACCTCCTGAAATATAAAGCATTTTATGTAACAATTCAATATTTCACATAGTAGGCGTGGCATTTGTGGGCGGAAATAAATTTTGCTAAAAAGCTTATGTTCTCCTCTATACTATGGTGAAAACTCCATGTCATTATCTCTTATAGTTTCCGAGTTATACGCAAAAATGTAAAATTATTTACCAAAAAACACTTTCTGCTGAATTCTGTTGGCCT
>QOCX01000021.1:857573-990203 GCA_005959815.1 Sarcophaga bullata | reverse complement strand
TGGACTCCTCTGATGAATGCCGTCACAGTTATTGCATTTACAGCCTCAATCTTGAAAAATTGAACCAAGGATCGCCAACCAAACTTCTCGCACTTATGATCAATGTGTTGGTTCTCAGCTTGCTGAGCATGTGTGACCTTTAAACACAATTAAGCATCCATTAAGCCAGATGTATACGAGAGAAGATGACTTCCACTTTGCCATTGCATATGGAAAGAAATCCTCGGATTGTTGAACAGTTGTCTAATAATTATGGTTCTCTTGTCTGGGTAAATTGTGTGGCAGTGCATCGTGTTATTATTCTAAATTGTTTTTGTTTGTGGTGTTGAGCAATGGCCGGATATGAATATTTTCGAGATGGTAACTTCTTCACTTCTGTTGTTATTAATGTATGACTCTGTGTCGTTACGTTGACGCAGAGATTTGTATTTATTATTCTCTATATGTATTATACCCCCTTATTAGGTGAGATTGTGTTCTGTGGTAGGCTTCGTCGTTCACTTTGCGCGCATATGGACCCATGTGTACTGTACTCAATGTAAGGTGAGGCGCCTCTCCGCGCGCGTTGCTGTATATGTCTCTCTTGAGTTGTGTTTGAACGTGTTGTTGTGCCGTATGGAAATTCTGTCTCCTTGGCTCGTCGCTATTCTCCTTGTCTCCATATAGAGCCTATTGGGTTGACTGTGTGGTGTGGTAAGTTTAGATATCAATCAACATCTCTGTCTCTCCCTTCTCCTGATTTTACAGCCAACTCCGCCTATGTGATGTCTAGTTGTGAGGCAGGTTCGAGAGTTTTTTGTCTCTGCTGCCATACCTCATATGTGTGTCGAGTATTATTTTGGTTGAATTCCTTGTAGAATTTATGTAGATTAGATAGATAACCGTATCGGCTTTTGTAGCTTGTGTACTAATAAGTTTTGCTGTCTCCGCCGCGTGGGTTACTTCTCGCTAATGTCCAGCTTTAGTTCGCGCGCGGGCATAGCCGGAGATAAAGATAGTATGAGTGCTTATATCTGTCTGGAAGTGTAGATGTGTCTTGAATCTAGGTGGTTATTTACTTGTTGAGGTGTTTTTAGAGGTGGTGAATGTTTTACGTTGACTGCATGTGGTTGACCATTCCAAATACTGTTTGTATGCATATCCTATTAGGTGCTGCTTTTCCGAGTCGGAACAAAGTGAATTCTTCTGGGGTAGTGTTCGTTTCTTGTTTGCGTTTCAGACATTTCCGATCCGCTTCCGTTACAAATTCTTGAATTTTTAGCATTGCATTTGGTCGACACATTAGTATATGCAGTTTTCTTCGAAAGTTTATTCTCTTTTCCAAAATTAGTTAGGTGTAATAAGTTGTGAATATGTTCTTGTCGAGTTTTAGTGTAGATTTTAGAAGCATTTCGCCCCTTTAGGTTACGGGTGATAGGAGCGTGCCTGAAAGTAATTAAGTAGTGTGCCAGTAAATGTCACCAAGCTAATCTTGCTCTTTTCTGTAATTTAAGTATTCTCCTATAGATCTTCTTGTGTATTCACATTGTATATCACCCATTGATTTGTGTATTTAACTTGTGGACGCAATGGCGAGTAGTTATGTGTTGGTGTATAATTTATTTGCGTTTTGAGTTAATGTTAATTGTTGGATATTAATCATTGATGATACTTTTCACAGTCTTACTTTGATTTTCTTATCGGGTCTATAGGAAGTTTCCCCGTGTTTCTATTGATTTAGTTTGTCTGATATAATAAATAACTGTGATATGATATTTTAGGAGAGGAGACCGTGTTAGTCGTTTTTGTTAGAAGCGTGCTACCTTAGTTTTTAAAAACTGACTGATTTGTTATGTATATTCTTACTCATACTCGTGTACTATGTAATGTATTTCTGAAATATGGATTCGTTCGATATAAGCAACTCTTGCTACTCTCGTGTTTTGCCTTCTCTGCTGTAATCGTTGGGCAGATATTACTAGACATGATCATTAGCCATGTTAGTTTCTATTTTGTATATTATCTCTATTTTTAGTGAGCTTGAATCTGACTTCTTTTATGGCCTTTATGGTGTATTAGTGTTTATATCTTAGTAATCGCTTTAATGTGCTGAACATTATTTTTACTGCTCCTCAAATAATTGTAAATTAATAGATACTCATTATAAATATGTGTGATTAAAAAAAGAAATGATACCTTATGGAAGTGAGGCGCGCGTCCACGTTAGTTCGAACAGAATAAAAATATAGAAGAAAAGATTGTGGAGATTTTGGGAAGGTGAGTAGAAGGATGATTAAAAATAAAAACACAATATTTAATATTTTGGTTCCACGGTTACATCGAAGGGTGTTCGATAATTGGGATGTTACCGCTGTGAGATATATTTTGATGTATACGAATCATTTGTTTTTGTTTGTTGTAATTGGTAGGTTAATCTTATGGTTGATATGTATAAAGAACGTCTACACAGTGTTTTTTGGATACTTAATCATTTATGCAGATTGTTAATTGCAGCATTTAAAATGCTATTAGTTTTGCTATTCAATTGTGTGTTTCTTTTCTCTCAGGTCTGCTCTCGTTTGCTCTGCGTCGCTCTCCCTCTTTGGACCGACCACCATCGTCGACACTATTATGAGTCTTAAATTGTAGAATTTCACAATTTATCTTATTAGTAGTTTGCGTTTGTGAATTTCTATCATTCTTTGTTGTTATCAGACGAATATATATCGCGCGAAAATAACAACATAGATAATAGTTATATATGTTTATAGTGAGTGGATAATATGTAAATGCGAACAAGAATCTAAAAAATAATCCAAGTGTAAATTATTGTGTGGAGTTGTATTGTGTTGTCTTATAGTATAAAATCACTCAGCGTATCAACATGATGTGCTAAATTGCAAATTGTAGTTGGCTAGATAAGGGGTGCCCCCTGAATAGCGCGAAGAGAAAAAGGTTTTAACAATTCGAACTGCAAAGAATTGGTTGCAAAGTGGTGTTTGGTAGGGAGGTGTTTATCAAGTCGGAAGTATTAAAACTGGGCGATGCAATTGCGTGTGGCCGAAGGAGCATTCGCAGTGTTAGCTTAAGAGAACATGTGTAAGTTCCGTTCCTCTATCGGATGGTTTATACCCCAGCGTGTCTTTAATTATCGTGAGACGCGAGTTAGCCAGAGGGGCGCGACCTGCTCTATAGATCAACGGGGTGCTCTTATTATGTTTGTTGAGATTTATGAAATCATATGGTAGTGTATTTCTTCGCAATTACTTGGTATAATGATTTCTGTTGTATACCGAGTATCGCGGACAAAATCTGGTCAGTTATTTTATGATAGTGCCGTTAGTCTGGGAACTTTGAAATGATTTTTTATGCTTTTACTTTGGAGATTTTATATCCTCCGTTAGTTAATAAGTATATGACTGTTTCGTATATCTACTCCGAATAGAGTATCACATATCTGAACTTTATCGGTGTGTGATGATACTTGATAGGTCCTATTTAGGAAATAAATTACTCGTTTTGTGAATTGATTGTGGTGCTTAATGACGATTTGTTGTAGCACTCCATAATATGATGCCTTACTGTGTCTGGGACTACCCAATTACCCCACATACATATTGGCCAGAATTACCCCTTCTTCCGTCAGATTGACGGGGCCTTAGATTCTCACGCGCCATTGCTTGTTTATATTGTATGTGTATAAGAAGATTTAGAATATAATGAATGCGGACCTACAAGGTTTAGAATCGACTCCGAGAGCGGGGACAGTTGTTTAGAAACGCGTTGCTGTCAATGGCAGAATTTTTGATTTACTCTCAGTTTGTTGTTGCTCAGAGTGGTTAATCTTTTTTTGGAGAGGGAAGAGCCGGGAAGAAAGAATTTATTTTTAAAAATTCGTTGTTTGATTTCAGGATGGGGTATGCGGAAACCTGGCACGTGTTCATCTATTTTTGTGTTTTGGCCGGAACAACACTACGTGTGGACTAGGACTACCGCGACTATCCAACATTCTTTAGAATGATCTTAGTCATGCGGGCGTGATATTCAGCTCTCTTGAATGAGTTGCTAATTATGAGGCCTGCTTTACTGAATCGGGCTCGACACACGAGTGTGATTCTGGAATGCGGTTAAAGGTACGATATGCGGATATGTAATAGGGGTGTGAACGTTGTCGTCACGATCGCAAAATGAACAGATATGTTAGATAGAACTCAAGAGATGAAGAGTATCTGGGTAGAATCGTAGTGCTGGTATTGATATAAAGCGAAATGTGGAGGCTATGACTGTAGAGCTGCGGAATTAGAAGTGAGGTTTCATAATGGCTGACAATGTATAGATCGTTAAAAAGCGCTATGGATCTGGATCCGCCAATGCAGAGAATTATTCTGGAATGTGATGGTGCCATTGCGAGGCTGCTTATGGATCGCTTGCGCTTTTCTTGGAGAAATAATACCCCCGAATGGATACTTTGATGTTTTATCCGCAAAGTTTAGGTAAATACTAACCTACTTTTGGTATGTCACTCGTCGCCAGTATGGGACTCCCTACATGCATAATCTACTTAAACTGTACAAAACATACATGTCCATGTACATGTATGTGTATATATCATGTATGTTTTTATGCATTTGTATTAAACAACTAAACATGCTAAGGAGTACTTTTTTTGGGTTTTTCTTTAAAGTCTTAAACTATGTTCTAATTCCTACATCAACAAAATTGTTATATTAACACATTATTACATGCCTTTCTATGTAATAAATTCTGAATAAACACAAAAACAATACAAACAGACCAACAAGAAAAGAGAGAAAGGAAATATCATGACAGAACAGGACATTTCCCGACAACATAAACAGTACTTGTAGTAACTTCATTGAAAATTTTATTTCGAGTGTTCATCTGTTCTTTTCATTTTAGAGGTTAAAGCAGTTCGAAACAAAAAAAATCCTTTACAAGAGTTCAATTTTTTTTTTTGACATAATATTTCGAAATGATAGGGCAATATAGATGTTTATAAAAAAGAAGGAATAGATGAGAAAAAGATCGAAAGAACTGTTTTGCGAGTATGCATTAGTCTGCAGAATGAAAAGAATATTGCGCTGACAACTATGTAGCATGAACGTTGATGGGTCTAAAAATTCTGGTCTCTCAGTTAATTGAATAGAGTCGCATTGAAGGTTTTCAATTACACGTATTCGAGAGGTCATATTTTACAATGTACGCGCAGAACAGCCGTCAGAAACCTGAAGACCAGATGCTTACGTGCTACACCCGCGATTTTTAATGAAAAGGTGCCTAACAGCGCGGAAGTATGCCTCAACGGCATGGAATACAGTGTTCTCTTCGTTGGTTGGGCGCGTGGTAATAGTTATACGTATACAAGGCGTATAAAATTTCTCGCCCTCCGTCCCTATGCACATTAAGTTACTTATGCGTAAAGAACTGGGGTCGAACGTGTGGTGCGCCACGTGCGGGAGGGGCCTATGTAAGGTCCATCCATGGACCAGGTGTGTTTTTGACACTGTTTCTGAAAAATTGTTCCCTGAGGCAATTCGTTTGTTCGGCGAATTGTTTTTCTGAAAAGTTTTTCTAGCAATTTGTTTTGCTGGGACAATTTTTTCGCGGTTTTGGTTGGGACACGTTTCTTTTGGCAAATTTTTTTTTGTGGCAATTTGGTTGTTTTTTGGCAAGTTTTCTTCTGGGCGCGGATTTTTTTTCAGGACAATTGTGTGTTTCTGCCAGTCGTTGGTATGCTGACGAAAATTGTTTCAGCGAAATATTTGTCCGCGCTTTTTTTTTTTCTCACAGCTTTTTTCTAACAAAGTTGTTTTTCTGCCATTTGGTGTGTACGAATAAATTTTATTTCTTGCCATTTTTTTCTGAAACTTTTCTCTGCCAATATTTTCTATGTGAATTTTCTTGTATCTACTTTTTTTCCAACTATTTTATTCTGCTAATTCCAGACATCCTTGTGTTTTTTCCTTGATTTTTTTTTGAAATTACAAACCTTTCCTGCAAAAGTGGTTTTATAATTCTGATATTGACAATTGTTTTATGCAGCTTTCTTATGGCAGTTTTATTAACGCAACTTTTTTCTGACAACATTTTTTTGACAATTTTTTTGTGAAATTTTTTCTGGCTAATTTTCTCTTCTAAGTTTTTTTTTTCAGACAATTTTTTTCTGACATCTTTTTTCGGACTACGTTTTACGAAATTTATTCTGACAATTATTGTCTGGCCATTTTTTTCAGACAATTTTTTCCTGCATTTTTCTGAAAAAATTTTTAATAACCTTTTTTTCTGCGCAATTTTGTATGACAACTTTTTTCTGGCACTTTTTACTGACCAACTTTTTATGGCACTTTTTTATGGCACTTTTTAAGGCAACTTTTTTCTGACAACATTTTTTTGACATTTTTTTTTGTGACCTAATTTTTTTTTTCAAAAATTTTTTCTGGCAAACTTTTTTCGGACTACGTTATTTCCGACAATTTTTTCGTGACAACTTCGTTCTGGGTCATTTTTAGACATTTTTTGTCTGGCAATTTTTTTCTGACAAAATTTTTTAACAAACATTTTTCTGCCAATTTTTATATGTCAACTTTTTCTGACATTTTTTATTGACAACTTTTAAGACACTTTTTAAGGCGACTTTTTCCTAACAACATTTTTTTGACAATTTTTTTGTGACATTTTTTTTCCATTTTTCAGTATCTTTTTCTGAAAAACTTTTTTCTGCAATATTTCTGACAATTTTTCTCTGAAAATTTTTTCTGAAAATTTCCTTCTGAGAATTTTTTTGACAATTTAATTTTTGATAATTTTTCTGAACAATTTTTTTCTTATATTAGATTTTCGGTCCAATGCGAGTTGGCAAAGTTTTTCGCAACAATGAGTTATATGAGCTCCTCAAACACATGGAGTTTGTGCAACGTATTAATATGCAGCAGCTGGTCTAACTCGGCATCGATTTGTGTGACCAACTAGCAAAGGCGCTAGAGAAACTGAGGAGACTGGAAGGATATGTTAAGTTAAATCGAAATCTGATACATGAATTGTTAGGAACATTCTAAGTAAGTTAGTAATTCTGAAGCTTTGTAATATTTATATTGATAAAGAGTTACGTTTCTTAAAAGTTAAATCTCCACAACAAAAAGGACAAGAATTGTTGTAATAAGATTTCACAGATTTGCATAGATTTCAATTATTAGACATATAAAGTGACAGAGAGGTTTTTGGGTTCATTAATCCCAGTGTAGGGTATAAGACTTATAACGAATGAAGTGTTTGTTATGACAGGCAAGTAATAAAATTAGCCTGGGCATTAAAGGTAAACATTAGACAGTTTCAAAATAAATGATAATATGATGTTATAATCTTATAATGAAACATGCAGGATTTATATCTTTCGTAAATAAATCATTAATTTATTATAATTTTGTTTTGTGATGACAGGCCATGACTTCCTGTGTAATTCATACGATTTCATTTACAGATTTTCTTTCTTTATTTTTCTGTTTGTTTTTAATAAAACATGAGCTTTATTGAACGATTAATTTTGTAGGCTCTCATCTATTTCCGTATAACATTTTTATTAACATGAATATCAATTATGATCACTTTTGTTTAATGATTAATTAATTTACATTTTCTGTATGGATACAGTAATTAATCAAATGGCTTGTCATATAAATTTCACAACCGTATACGTATGTATGTATATGAATATGTAAAGATAAATAAATAAATAAATACATACATACATGCATAATTTAATTATTTAACATTATACTTTACATGTATGGTTTAATAAATATTTATATTATATTAGAAGATATAATTTAGAAGAAAGAAAAAATTAAAAATAATTGCCATTGAAAATGTTTCCTTTAAATAATAACAATACATACACGAACTACAATCATAATATAAATAAAATTACAACAACAACAATACATTTTTTATTAATTAATAATAATAATATATATGCTCTACAATTATGCTTCCTTAAAAATGTAAAAGTTATTGTTATTTAAAAAAAAAAAACAATCTTATGACTTACTCACATATCATATGACTTTACTACTGTATAATGTATATGTACATGTACTCGTACATGTTTATGTATTTAAAAAAGAAAAAAAAAATAAATAATGCCATTGAAAATGTTTCCTTTAAATAATAACAATACATACACGAACTACAATCATAATATAAATAAAATTAACAACACCCAACAATACATTTTTATTAATTAATAATAATAATAATAATATGCCTCTACAATTATGCTTCCTTAAAAATGTAAAATTATTGTTATTAAAAAAAAAAAACAATCTATGACTTACTCACATATCATATGACTTTACTACTGTATAATGATATGATCATGTACTCGTACATGTTTATGTATTTAACAAAAGAATACTTAAAAAAAAAATATTGAAATTAATATGACCATAATGTGAGGCTATTTTTACAGTTATAAGGACTATGTTCGAAAGAAAGGTAACCTGAGAAGTAACATTACATGATGGCTTTTGCTTTGTTTTCTATCATTTATCTATCATTTCATCATCATTTCTATCATTTCTATCATTCTACATCCTTTGAAAAAGTAATTCTTCAATTGTCAAAATCAGAGCAACATTGTTTGATTGGTTGTGCCTACCAAAATTTCTTTCACAATGGAAAGCCTTTCAAACTCCCAAAAAAAAACAGCATTTTTGAGTCACTTTTTTGCGATGCAAACTGCACATGTGATCGAAAGTGTTGTAAATACGATACGTAAACATGGCTGTCAAGTATGGTCATTACAACCCTTCAGTCAAGATTACGATCTAGCTTCTCATACAACTTATGTTGTGTGTGTTAATTGTATACATGAGTTGCGGAACCTACAGTCGACATCGAATGACTTGAAAAACTTTTCATGGCAATTTTTATTTACTCTCAGAGTTTTTGCTAGAAATCTGCTGAAAAAAAGTCGCCGAAGAAATATTTTTTCAAATTTTTTTTTTTTTTCATAATAAGCTAACACTCTATCTACCCATCGAGCAGTTGACGCTTTACAAAAATGGTAACCGAGGCAGACAAAAAAGTTTTCGCATGAAACGCAAGATAAAATAATTACGCGTGACTCAAGACTACTTACAACAAAGCGGCAGAATCCGTTCAAATGTAAGGAAATTCGGAGATAACGAGACAGTTAATGGACATGAGGACATAGAATCTAACAACAAGACAAACGCATTTGCTAAAGCACACATCACAGTAATTTCAACTGAATTCTTACATGAAAATTTGTGCTCCTCTGCGGAGAAATGGTCTCCCAAAAACTCCATCCATTGGCATAAGTAAAATGGGTTAATAACGCCAGACAGATCTGGCCCGATATGGATAGAACTGAATTTGTATTAAGCCTATCAACATCCATCTAAGGAGCCTCATAGCAGTGATAACAGAACACTGGCCTCTACATGTCACACTTAGAGACTAAAAATATCTCATAACAACTTCTGCAAAAGCTACAACGACGAAGAATAGGAGTTGGCCACAAAACATCTTTTCTGTAACTGTCCGGCGCTAGGGAATTTAAGAAGAAGAATTCTTGGACACTCAGAATTTAGTGATAAAAAGTGTCTACTCAATGGTAGTTTAATTACCATAAAACGCTCAGAATGGTTGCGAGAGATGCCAACTGGGAACAATAAGTATGTGACGGAATAGGTACAGTAGGAGCTTGACTATGACGTAAGTAAACTGCACTTATTCAGGCGATTTTCAATTTAACATATTCAAACCATACACTATAAACAGAACTCGTTTAAAATTCATAGCAGACGCACCTACAGCTTAGGCAATAATTAAGCATGATTGAAGCAGGCACTTCAAAACTTAAAAGCAACAGAATTCATTCAAATGTAATGTTGCCACATGAACTAAGGCTGAGAGATGTTGAAAGACGATTTTGCAGGTCTGAAATGCAATTCGATGGCTTTAAAAAGAAATCATTTTTGCATTGAATTATCATTGGGAAGGGAAAATACATTCCAAGTGCAACAAATCACGTGTGAAGCATGAGCAATATTCACGGTTAAGCAAAATTTTCAACAAGCTAATCTACTGTTCCATATTCAGTGTGATCAGAAGGGTATAAGCCCTTATTAACTGCCAAAATCAGGCTAGATTATCACGGAAATTGGCATTTGCAGCCAACAAGGGCACATGAATGAAATATTCGAAGACAAAACATTGCAAATAGATTTGAAATAAATTTCTGTCACTAATCTTTCCATTCATTTTTTTATTATCATTTAATACACTTAGTAACATCAAATATGTCACACACTTACAAATACTAATGAACTGACATGACAAATAGCAAAATGGCAAACATTAAAACTAATCTTACATCACGAACAATTTTGAAAAAACACTGTTGCACTCTGGTGATTATAAATTACCTTGACAAAGTACTCATAAGTGCGCTCAAAGTGTTTGAATTGGTTGTTATCCATTAAGGGTAGTTAATTTCTCAAATGGCTATGGTTAAGTTAAGGTCTCAAATGACTATTTACGTGCACATACGTTTGAGCACTTTTACAATATAATTGAATCAATTTTATTCAAATTGATACGTGATAACTACTGTGAACGAGAATCTTTTAGAAATTACGTTTAAATATTGTAAATACGATTGCTTTTATTCACATATTTTAACTTCAAGGACATCCTTGAAGGATATAAACACTCTCCTATTGTCCATAACCATTTGCCATTCTGAATTCAATTCGTATTAGCGACACTGATCTGTTACATTTTGCTGGAAAAACTTTTGTGATTTATGTTGGATTCCGTTAGAGAAAGTGTTGAAGTTTCCTGTCAGAAAATCGTCCGAAAATACTCAGGAAAATTTGTCAGAAAAAATTTGCCAGAAAAAATTCTTAGACAAAAATATCAGGAGACGATCGCCAGAAAATTGTAATAAAAATTGCCAAAAAAAATTCAAAAAATTTTGCGGGAAAAAATTGAGCGTAATAAATTGTCAAAAAAATTGTCAAAAAAATTAAGAAATAAATTGCCAGAATAAACTAGCCAGAAAAATTTCAGAAAAAATTAAGAAAAAATTTGTAGGGAAAAGTTGTAAGAAAAAATTGTGTGAAAAAATTGCAGAAAAAATTTATCAGGAAAAAAATTGTCAGAAAAATATTGTCAGAAATACATTTTAGAAAATTGTCAGAATTAAATTGTCAGCAAACATTGTTGGGGGAAAACATTGTAAAAATTTGGGAAAAGAATTTGAATTTCAGGAAAAAATTTTCGCTAATAAATTTAAAAAAAAATTAAGGTGGAGAAAGTTGAAGAAAAATTTGTGAGAAAAAATAGCAAAAATATTTTTCGAGGACAAAAATTGTCACAAAACATCGTCTGAATAAAATCGTTCCAAAAAATGTCAGAACAATTTTTCAAGAAAAAATTCCAGAAAAATTCAAAAAAAATTTTCAGGAAAAAGATGTAACGAAAAAAAGAAAAAATGCTCAAAAAAAACGTCCGAAAAAAAAGTCAGAACATTGTCAGAAATTTTCAGTAAAAATTGTAGGGAAAAAAAGTTGTAAAAAAAAATTGTGAGAAAAAGTTTGCAGGAAATAATTTGTCAGGAAAAATATGTCAAAAAAACATCGAAAAATTTCCGAAAAAAATTCACAACAAAATGACAGAATTTTCCAGGAAGAAATTTTCAGGAAAAATTTTTCAGAAAACAAAATTGGGGAAGAATTGTAACAAAAAATTTGTGAGAAAAGAAAAATTTATTAGGAAAAAATTTCAAAACATGGTCCGAAAAAAGATTGTCAGAAAAAATTGCCGGAGAAATGTCACACAAAAATTGTCAGATAGAAAATTAAATAAAAGCGTCATGAAAGTTTCTCAAAATTTTCGTTCGCAGTCAACTCTAAACAGTAGATCTCAGGTATTTATGGATAAAATTAACGCATACAACATGGGTGGTGTGTGGCGTTATCCTGATTAAAGGGATTACATCTTGCCTTTAACAATTATAATCGCGTGACATTTTTATTTTTTTCTAATTTTATGGACGTAACATTTTTATTTGATACTTTATGACTAACAGGACTACACAATATGCCTGCACCTGTAATAACCTGTAAGGCTAACTGTTAATATTTAAAATTGCGAACCTCTAGGCCGACTTTTGCTTATAGATCCTGCAGTCGTTTGAATAAAACATATTCAAACACAACATGTTCCATGGATATGTTTAGATTAAGTTTATCGCCAAAATATCCTGTAGTGTATACGTCTAGCTGACTGCCTGACTAACTTAACTGAACAATAATAATTTCATGATAAATTTTATTTGATTTTATTTTAATGTTCATGTTAATTTCAATAAAAATCAAAACTAAACTATTCATGTATGTATGACGTTGCCATAAGGCCACCTTAGCTCGGCACAGCATGAATATTTTAAATATTTTCAACCATATGACGGACACACACGTGCGGTTCTTTTTTTTATTATGATGAAATAAATTCAACACTGGACGAGGCTGTAACAGGAAATATGGGAATGGGCGTACGTACGTATAGAGACCAATATGTGTCAAAAAAAAAGAAGAATTTAAGGACCAACTTGTATTTTAATTAAATCACAAAGTCAATGTGTTGTACTTAGTCGTGTTGGTTGTGGTTATTACTTCGTTTTAATTAATAACGAAACGAAAAACAAAAGTGAATACATAATCTAATTAAAGCTCTCTCTCTCTCGTACTCCACTTTCAACATCAAATGATGGAGAAATAAGAGAAGGATTTACAGTTTCTTCTAAAACAAATGTGAAAGAGTAAGTAGGCTTACTCATACGTACAGTGAATCTCATTATTATTCGTTTACATTTTTTTAAGACCCTTAAACGTAAAATTTATGCAAAAAAATATTTAAAAATTTTAAATTCTGGTAATGAATGGAAATTCAAAGAATATGAAAGGGTGATGGAAATGGCCACATTGTACATCTTTTTTGCAATATTTCCATTCTATCTGCCGTTCAACATTTTCTTTTATTATCATAATAGTTTTTCACTTACTTTTTTGCTTAATTATTGAATTTAAATTACCGAAAAAACAAAAATCCGATTACTACTGAGAGTCACTGTACGCATATATGACCGATACATACATGCACGTAATTTTAGAGTTTTTATAAATTTTTCTTTTTTATTTTTTTTTTTTTTTTGTTTTATTAAGCACGCAATTAACATAATTTTTATGAATTAAAGCACTTGACTTGCCACATATAAAAAGGGATACAATACCCTTCTAACAATGCTACAACAACAAAACAATATGAATAGAAAAAAAAGAAAAGAAAAGAAAACTAACAACAAAAACTAAAACCATATAAAAGAACACAAAGGACTAAAACAATAACATGCATAATAACACAGCAAAAAACACGTCATTACATATGAGTATTTGTATTTGTATGTTTTATTGTTGTTGTTGTTTGTTTGTTTTTTTTTTTCTTTATTATTATTATTTTGATAAAAACATAAAGAACCATGTGTGTGCGTGTGTGTGTGTGTGCATGACCTCAATATGATTCCAAAATGCTTTTGTCGTGCCACAAATATTTCAAAGTTGTCCGTATTGTATTAGACAATCATGTACGCCCACATATGAGTATTAGTATGCTATTGTTATCAGAGATTTTGATTAAATATGACACAATATTTGAAGAAAATTGCAATTGTTCATGCCCAGTCCTATAGTAACACGTACAGGTTATATTAGACGAAAATTTTCTGAATTTTCAAAAGAAAAAAAATTTTTTTCCATTACAACTCTTTTAGGAAATTACAAATATTTTGGTGTCTGTAAGAGACTTCAGACAGACAGTATGCAGACAGACAGTATTGGCGAGAATGCTAGATTCTTTGGAATTGCTCCGAACAGCATGCCCTGCTTGATCATAAATTGGCTTCTTAAAAAGGGACAAGATTTTTAAAATCAATCTACGCTCCCGCCACTGCCAGTAATCTCTCCACAATCTATCAAACAGCGTTTGATGTGATCAAAAACCATGTTTTGTTCTTTACATACAACAGCAAGAGGAGAGTTAATATTATTGGCGCCAACAGATTAGTTTTTTTGATAGGTTCTGTGGTTCTAATTTGATCTTCCTGTGTACGTTGTTTCATATAAGAACGTAAGTGAACATAAACAACTGACAACATTTCAAACCAACGGATTCCACGGGCGTAGAAAATATAAAAAAGTATTTCCTCTTTAGGCAGGCAACCGCATTTAGGTTTCACAAGACATTGTAATTGGTAATTACAACGCTTTTGTCAGGACTGCAACCTAGCTTCCCACACCATCTTTTAATTTATTTTAATTCTATCCATAAGTGACAGGCCTTCAGTTTTAACGTCGACTCCGAACGACAAATTTTGAGAAGCTTTTAATGGCTACTTGATTTACTCTCCGTCGTAGTCTAGTAGGTAGTGTGTTTCTTATTAGACATAAGGCACTGTTCAAACCACAGGTGAGACAGCAATACGAAAATCTAAAAAAATATTTCTTCGCGCGACTTCTTTTCAGCAGATTTCTGGCAAAAAATCTGAGGGTAAAAAAAGTTGCCATGAACAGTTTCTCAAAAATCGGTAGTTCCCGCCACTCATGCACACAACATGAGTGTGTGAGTAACTAGGTCGTAATCCTGACTGAAGAGTTGTAATGACCAGTTGTTTGTATGTATGTTGATTTACTCTCAGAGTTTTTTGTCAGAAGACTAAGGGAGAAGACTAAAGTAGCCGAATGATATATTTTTTCATATTTTCGTTTCATACGAGATATTTGGGGGTTTATATCACGGGTTTTGTCTAAGATGGCAACATCCTAGGTCCGCCACTCATGGTTAATTAACGTGGTAGGTTTTAACCCTGACTAAAGGGTATGAGTGTAGGCATCATGCACCAGATTTTCTTATAAAAACACTGACTGGTAGGCATGTCAGATAATGTCTTGAAAATTTACACCGCAACTCTTGGATATACTCGGGTCAGAACCTCCAATGGAACGAAATATGAAAAAATATATCTTTGGCGACTGCCTCTCAGCAGATTTCTGGCAAAAACTCGGAGAGTATATATAAAGTGCCATGAAAAGTTTCTTCAAAATCTATCGTTCGGAATCGACTTTAAACTGTAGGTGCCCCACTAATGGATAAAAATAACGCAGACAACATAAGTGGTGCGAAAAGCTATGTCGTAATCCTGATATGTAACGACTAAGACCAGGCACTCATCAGAATCAAAATTCACTTGAAGGTATAGCAAAGGTATAGTAAAGAAAATGGCAATGAATTGGCTGGTCATGACTGGTATCTTCAAGCTGAAGAGGAAAACATTCTATCGACCGAAAAGTAAATGTAGAATATTCCTGGACAGGCAAGTTCTGGAATAAAATTAAGAACATGGCATCAAGAAAAATCCATTGTAAGAATATCATCGAGGCATTGTGTTCCTTATAGGTTGCAAGAGGAAATAATAAAAAAAATATAATTGATGACTTGAAAACGATCTCCAAAATATAAAAATTTATTTCATTTCTTCTATTTTAACAAACTGATGGCAACAATGAAAAAACTACAACATAATTCGTGTTCATAATCTCACAAATTAATCGAATAAAATTTTTTGGAAACGAATTTTTTTTCCGTACAGATGTTACAAACGACAAGTTAACTTTTATTGCTTACTTTAGGAATGGTTTTAACGATTACACAAATCCGCTTATAAATATGGCTTATGGCATATTAACTCATGTAAATACATACACATAAGCAGCATATATTCGCATCCATTATAGAAATACGTGATTCACATAACAAACTGTAACAATAGATGCTGCTCGGATAGAAATTTTTGGTCTACAGAAAATATGAATTTTTCTTTGCACACATGTTAGTTGCTCTTACTACCGAGATTTTCTTTTAAGCCTTTAACAATTAATAAGTATATCTCTTTAAGCGTGTGTATATAATATTCTTAAATTTATATTTTTTTTTATTTTTTTTTTTTGTATTTTAAGTTTTAATTTAATTGACAGCATTAAAGACGTTTTTTTTTATTAAAATTTCTCCAAAAGAAAAAATTATAAAAAATCACAGGTTGGTTCTTCTTTATTACCGACATACATACATAGGCATACAGGGGCTTGTTAAGAGTATAATAAAATTAAAAAATTATTTTCTGCTTCTTTTATTTTTCAAACAAATTTTGCACATCCACTAAAAAAAAAGGGGAGAAAAAATACAAAAAATCGTATAACAAAACACGTATTTTGTATGTTTATGGATACCCACGTTTTCAGCTGTAGGTACTGTTGTGTGCATAATGTGCTAGGGTGCCCCTTTACTTTACTCACTTCATTGGTTATTACAACCTTTTAGTCCAGAATACAGGCTAGTTTCTTACACCACTTGTTGTGAGTGTTAATTTTATACCACAATTTGCGAGATCTATAGTATATAGACTTGTATAACCTCACTCTTTGTGTAATGTCTTGCTGATTTGGAGATCTTGGAGGGGCCTCCCATACTTTTCGAGTACACTATTCTTCGCTCAAAGTAACACTAAAGCAGTTGCAAACGGAGGCAATTTCCATAACAATTTTATTGCTTTTCTTGAAGTTCAGACCTTTAAATATCTTCTGAATGTTATGCACTTGAAAGCTCAACGATGGGCTTGCACTTAACCCAGTTATATACTAGAGATGACAGTTCAATGACTCCTCTGCAGTACTTAAGACAAAACCTAACCTTAAAACGTCAAAAAATGGATTTCCTTTGTTGAGAGTAAAGTTAGGTTAGGTAAGGTGACACACCCCTTAGTATAACATATTATAATTGGTCACCACAATACGTCAGGGTTAAGACTTAGTTTCTCACACCACATATGTACGTGTATGTTAATTTTATACGTGAGTGCCAGGACCTACAATATAAAATAGACTCCGAACGATAGATTTTGTGAGAAAGATTCAAAGCAATTTTTATTTATTTCCAGGAGTTTTACCAGAACTCTACTGAGAGAGGAAGTCGCCGAAGAAAATATTTTCCATATTTCGTTCTGTTGGAGATGTCTGACGTGGGGTTTGAATCAAGGATTCATGTTCTAATAAGCAAACACAATACTACTAGACTACAACGACTAAACCTCACCCCTCACCACAATCAATCGATTCAATCTAAGGATCAAACATTCTCTAAAGGGAAACCAACATGAGTCCCAAAAATTAGATCCATGCTTATTGCAGTATATGTTATATTAGAGAATCCGGCCAAAGGTGTCAAAAAGTGAGCAGTCAAAAGCCTCCATCTCTTTATGATAAGAGCAAGACACTGACACATGAGATAAAGGACAGTCTCTTCTTCCTCCTTAGACCCACAGATGCTGCAGAAGCCATTTGCTGGAAGTCCTAGTCTTACCACATGCCTACAGAAGGACAGTGGCCAGTAAGAATCGACGACCATTGTCCCATATGTATAACGACTTAAGGAAAGAAGTAAGTCGGTCCTGTTCTTATTCAGACGTGTCCAGCACAGTCTAACAATATTATATATACCCTCCTGCTAATAAAAATGAAAAAAAATAATTTAAAGTTAGTGCTTTGTATTCCGAATATGCAAACCTAATTTACTGGTACTGTGTTATCGACTCTTGGTTGTACTTTTTTTTTTAATGGGATACCCTAACCACTTTTATGCTTGAAAAATTTCTCGTAAAATTTAAATACAATGATAAAGTTTTGTAATGTTTCCTCTTATAGTAACTTTACTCTTTAAATTTATTTTTGACTTTATTCCGGGGCATACAAGTACAAGCACGAGTACGAGTACGTATATGGATAGCTACGAGTGGCATCAACTTCTATTGCCAAAAAATATATAAAAACCACACAAGAATATCCAAATAAAATATAAAAAATAAACAAAAAAAAAAGAATTAGAAAAAGAAATGGAAAATAAAGTTGTCAACAACATGTGAACAGTTTTATTAGATGTTGAACCATAATATTTGAATATACTGTACCATGCCGTCGTTACTGGGTTGGGTTATACTTACTTTTGCACTTTTTCGACTTTTATTTTTTGGCAATAAAAGCCTTATGAGATATATAGAGAGAAAGAGCATTTTCAAATAGGACTTTATATTGTTCATATGCACTGTCATAAAGTGGAAAATGGATACTCTTGTTTTCATTTTTTTTACTATTCTTCTTCTTCTTCTTCTTCTTATTTTCATTATTATTATTATTATTATTTGCCAAATAGACAAAAGAATACTTTTGGCCCGGAATATGACTTATTTTAGGAGAATTCAAATATTCAAAGAGCAAATGGTGGTAAGAAATTTAGATTTTAATTGGCTTTAAAACGAATGGCAGACATTTAATGAGAATTCTCAAGTTTAATTATTTTCACATTTTAAATGGAAATGCTGGCATCTTGTTCTCGTCTGTGAATGTGTGGCCCAACTTAGATTATATCGAGGCTTTCATCAAACTCTTCCTATATTTAAATTTTAATGTCGTCGTAACTTATGAGACTTAAGACCACAGTTCAAAGCCCTGGTCTCCAACAAAATCTGCTGAAATCTCAAAAATCTATCGTCCTGAGTCGCCTTTAAACTGTAAGTCCTGCCACATATGTAGAAAATGAACACATACAACATAAGTGGTATGAGAAACTAAGTTGTATTCCTGACTGAAGAGTTATAATGACCAATTATATATGTATGTAAGACAAGACATTTGTAAGATATCGTCGGCTTATCGTTAACATAACATAACATCGTTCAAATGACCGCCACTGCTTTTCTAGGGGGGCCCATCCCTAATGTCCACTTTCACATGACTCTGGTGCATAAATCAAACTGAATTTGACCGATGGCACGGAAAAGGGTGGCTATGAAACACGTTGTGAATTATGGCTTATTCTCGTATATCTCCACCTTAAGAAAAACCCACAAGAAAATATCTAACGAACTCAAATCACACGATCTTGATGATTCACATCACCTGCTTCCAAATCGCCTGTGCGTAATAGCAATATGGGATGAACTGTGTGAAACATAGTTCCGTCCTGTTGAAATCACTTGTAGTTGATGTCCTGATGATCCAATTCAGGTCAAAAGAAGTTGGTAATCTTTGACTTATAATGGTCGCCGCTGACAGTGATGAGCTGGCCAACGTCGTTCTCAAAGAAATACGAATCAGTAACGCAGTCAGTCCAAAATTCATACGAAACAGTGATTCTTCTGGATACTTTCGACACTCCTGAATCTTATTTTGGATTGGCATTGTCCCAAGTACGAACCATTCATTCAGATGTGGTTTCCAATACTGAAGATTATTTTCATTGAATTATTGTGTCATTTGCCAAGTGCTAAAGCGCCCATTCAGCGAATACACGTCGCTGCCTATATCGTTTACTTTACTTTCCTGGGTCTAATAAACTCTTACAGTTGCAGACTTAAGTGAAAAACACAAATTTGCCAAGTGAGATCTGAGAAAGGGCACACGTAAATCGACTGGTTCGAATCTCCCCTGCACACAATAACGGGTAATCGCGATGTTTTCAGCAAACTTGCGTTTGCCGTACGTTTACAGTACTTGTGGACTCAAATTTATGCACCGCATTACGAAAAGTCGTCTCGAAAGGACGCTTATGTCGATCTTGGAATGGGATAATGCGGGCGTTACTTTAATCTGAACGGATCACCCATTTTGTTAAAACAATATTATTATCTGCCCATGCTGTTTCATTCGCCGTTAGTCTCTTAGGTAATATGTTGGCTACTTAAACGCGAGTCGGTGGGTTCAAACCTCAGCTGAGGCAAAAAAAATATATCTTCTTCTCCTGTCCGTCTCCTGGCAAAAATTCTGAAAAATCTCATGTTCTGAGTCGACTTTAAACTATAGGTCTGGCCATTCATGAAGTAAATTAACACACAAACAATGGGTGATGTAGGAAACTAGGTTCTTAACCTGTCTAACAGAGTTGTAATGGCCAATTAAGTAGGTTGGTTTTTGAATGCTATATACATACGTCCATTGTGATTTGATAAAATGGACTGAACAAATGTAATTTCCTTCTACCAGGTTTTTCGAAAATAAGGAAAACAAAATAAAAAAGCTCCTAAGAAATAAACAACAATTCAAGGAAAACAATTTTAAAGTAGTTTTGAAATAGAGGAAGCAGAGCAACTTTAAATTTCATAAGTTAACTAATGGTTATGAGCGCAATTTTATGGAATTAGGAATACGTTTGTTAAAGTGCTCTCTAAAATTATTACAAAAACTATTACAATTACGAATTGAAAATGAGAATTGTTGAAAATTATAATTTCCGTACCAGAATACCTTTGGGAAAAAAAACAATTCAAATTGAATTCATCAGATTACTTTAAACACAACCACTTGTGGTAATTTTTCGTATTATTTTCCAATTTCTCCTGAAGCTTTTGTGTGCAGTGCAGCAATAATTTTATTATCAATAAAGCATGTTCTATAGAAGCGGAAACCGGAGTATAAAACGAAATTATTACAAATCATGTTAAATACTAAGCGCTTCAGTTTGTTGCATCAACTGCACAAGTGAATTTGTTGAGTTCGGTGTTCTGGTAACATTAGAACTCAAGAATCTGTGCGTTAAGAAATATTTAATGAACAGTATAGCAGAGGGTAATAGATCTCATTTAGTAAATGAATATGAATCTTAAGCGGACGCAGATAGGTATTTAGTTTACAAAAAAGGAAACGGAAACAGACGTAATTTAATTGGAGTTCTTTTTGAGTTTTAAAAACTTTTTAAAGGTTGTGGTAACAAATGTTTTATTTAGCGTTTGAGTTTTTAAGAGAGTTCATTTCATTTTTGAAACACCAAAAGTGTTTCAATGCTTCTCTATTCATCTCTGGATTTTAAAAGTTTAGCAACAAAAATTTATCATTTTTACGATTTAATATCACTCATCAATTTCTAGGAAATATACGACCCGACCCTCTTTCTACTCTTTTTCCCCGTTTTTGTTTTTGTTTTTTTTCAATTTTTTGATACGTTTAGTAATGCCGTGTTGTGCTATTAATTTGTAACACTGTAAATAAATCCTCGTATGTATAAGTGCAACGCATAACAAGTGAACCGCAATGTTTTGATTTTTTTTTCTGCTATGTACGTATGTTTATTGTGCAAAAACATGTGATTTCTGTTAATTTCTCCGCTTAAATACATATCTATGAGTATGAGTGCTGCTGCTTTTTTGTGTGTACTCGTTGGTTTTATATTTTTCTCTTTGCCTCTCTCTCTCCCCAACTCCTGTTCATTTTTATTTTTATTTTTGTGTTGTTGATTTGTTTTTTCTTACTCTCTCATTACACTAAACTACATTAAACAACTATAAGTATTGTTGGGGGCATAAAAACAACAATGTTTGCTCGTTTGTGGATAACACAGACTCACTCTTTAACAAATATACACACACACATACAGACAACATACATTGAACAAACAATAAAGAATCCTGCATGCATATGAGCACATACTTACTAATACACATTCATGGTTAATATACATATAACTGTAACCAACTAAAATGTTGTTGGTTTGGCGTTAATGTAAACATCGATAGAGAGAGACACAGTTAAACATACACCCTTAAAACTCTAATCACGCATGGGAGTTATTAATTAACATGGAATTTAAATCTTATACGAACAAAATTCTTCAATTAAAGAAATTTAAATTTAAAAATTTCCTATATTTTTATAAAAATAAATGATAAAAAACGTTGAATTATATTTTAAATATAATAATTCCTGTTAATTGCATTTATTCCCATCAGTAACAGTAATAATAATAATAATATAATTGTTGTTGTTGTTTTTGCTGTTCCTGTTAAGAAGTTAATATCATTTCCACTGTTATTAACAAGAATATCAACAGTTTCATTTCATTTGCATCCTATTAAAAATATTAAAAATAATATTGTACATACACTTACGCGTATTAATACCAATTAATGTTGAAACTTAATAAGTTCATAAGTCCCAGTTAAGACCGAAATGAAACATATTGTATTTAATGATTTTAGGGTATACCGTATGCTTTTATTTTTTCCAAAAAAAAAAATTCTTTTTAATTAGAAGACATGACGTATTTTGCCCTCAGTCATCGTGAGAACATTTATACCAGTTATGGTTGCAGCAAGACCCGATCTCGATCACACACTCGATCTGATGCACAGCGTTTAACTCCATTCAAACCATGCTGTAAGAGGGACAGTTTAGTTTCAGTTTATTGTTTCAAAATATAAAATAGCCTTACTATACACCAGCTGTCTTACAGCTTGCAGCCAAATCGTTGGGTTTTTGAAGTAATGTTAACCATATGCGTTTGTGAATTTTGATCCGAAGAGAATCATGAGAAAATTTATCCACTTTTTCCTACGTAGGACCGCACCAAAGATTTTTCCAACACACTCGATCTATAGCACGATTTTTAACACCATTTAGATGGTATTACTCAAGTCAGAATATGTGTCAACACTATTACCGGAACTGTTTTAAACTTCTATAGAATGTGTGTTGTGTGTTGTAGTATCCCATATGGCGTATTCGTTTAAAGCTGTGAATTTTACGATCATTCGCTTCGTCTTCTCCATCATTTCTTAACAGTTCCACATTAATTTGAATCGATTCAGATTTTTCCAATGGGTTCTGGTCCACTTTTGTTCAATATATTTCTCAGGTAAGTGAATGATTCCATCGGGTCTTTCATTAAGCGCTTCCAATCTTTGAACTTTAATAAATAAGTGTGAGATATCTCCGACATTTTTTATTTATTTGAAAGACCTATTGATGACGTGTGGATGAGGTGAAATGCATCTAAAATGTTTAAATTTCCATGACTTTGTGCCTAAACTAGGTTGAATTCAACCGACGCTATAGATTGTGTTGGCTTTGAGAAAAGCTGTGTGATGTGTCTCATTCGCGTGCACCTGCTACGCAAAAAAATCTCACAAAAATACTTTAACGGAGTCAAATCACACGATTTCGGTGTCCAGTTCACATTACCTTCACTTGAGAGGATCATGTCCCCAAATTGCTCCTTCAGAATATCCAATATGGCATATGCCCGTATAGCACATAGAGCTGCCCCGTCGAATGCACATGCGTTTGTGTCCAAATCATTCAATTCATGCCAAAAGGAGAAGATAATCATCGACACATAGCGCAGTAGCGTAAAAAGCACCTGTCATTAGTGTCCAGCCTATCCAAAAGAAGTTGATAATCATCGAACTATAGCGCTTGCCGTTGACAGTGACATCCAAGGGATATGAAGACACCGCCAGCCCAAAATCCATACCAACAGAAGCTTTTTTATCAGATATTGGACGCTCTGGAATCTCAAGATGGCCGATATCAATTATCAAAGTTCGGATCACCCTGCTCTAGGCGCGGTTCATTTGGGAGTGTTAGAATTTATTTAAAGCTGCACAAATATGCTGCTAAACGAACGAAAAGGTTTTCATTGAGAAATACTAATTCCCTCCAGCAGATCTCTGGATCACATTCAGAGATTTAATATCAATTGGACTACCACAATCATGAATATTCTTTCTAGAAGGTATGGTAAGCAGTGAGCTGAATATTCAAGCTTGGTTATCGAGTGTTCTCAAGGCATCTGTTGATCTCTAAGACTCCAGATATCTACACATTTCGCTAGAAAACACAGTCGTAGGGTCTTCTACCAAAATTATTAACAGACTCTAATTGCAATTGTCAACCTCGTCTTTTGACTGCAAAACTTGTGAGACTGTTTCCATCAAATTAATTAACTGTGGTCGCTTACACGTTCACAGCTACAATCGATTTTTGTCGTTGAAAATCATCGAACAATTTTGTTTGGATTACCGAACGCTCTAGTTGACACCCGATACACACACAAATTTTTGGTGTGTGTTTATCCTCCAAACCCCATCCATCCCGCATGTATGTATGTATGTTGGTGCGGCCATACATTTGTATTCGTGCTTCGGGTGTACATACAAAATGATTTTTGTTTCCATTCTTTTTTTCTTTTTGCGTACATTCAGCTTCCATGAGTAATGTGGCTACAAAAAAAAAAAAAAACAAAAAAAAAAACAATTGCCATCCAAGTTCATTTGCATCGCTTCAGGTTGTTCGTCTGTAAAATTAAAAGAAATAAAAGGAAATTGTTCATGAGCGAAAATAATAAAAAAAACAAAACACACGAACATACACTTCGTCACATACAAAAAGAAAACTAAAAAAAAAAACAACGAAAAACTTATTTTACAGAAATGTGATGGAAAAAATAAAACGATTGTTTTCATTCGTTCATTCGTTCATTTGTTCATTTTATTTTTATAAGGAATTCCCTAAAAATGTGTAATTTTTTCTAATTTTCTTATGTGAAAATGATGGATAATAAAAAGGAAATTAAACTAAGATTGAGAAAAAATTTTTTGTTTGAAACGACAAAGAAGATGGAAAATTATCTTGTAATACGAAATTGTATTGAAGGAAGGCAGTATTGAAGAAAGACAGGCTCAGTTTCTGGCTTGGACATTTCAAACAAATCAAAAAATTCTTTCCCGACTTCTTTTCAGCGGACTGCTGGTAAAAACTCTGAAAGTAAACTAAAATTGCCATGAAAAGTTCCTAAATCTGTTGTTCAGAGTCGATATTAAACCGTAGGTGACTCGTGGCTAAAATTAGCACACACAACATGGTTAGTGTGATGAACTAGGTTGTAATCCTTGCTAAAGGCTTAAATGACTACTTAAATAAGTAAACATATAAGTATTCGTACAAGCTTATTTAGGAAGCAATGTTGCGAAGATGGAATAATCTCTAAGAGCAACAAAGAAATTATGTTACCCGAGGCCTACAGTAACAAATTAACGAAGAAATTAGGAGAGTAACGTTAAACAAAGAAAATCCATAGTAAATCAAAAAGAAATCACTTACAATAACAAATCAACAACAAGATTCTAGAAGTTGACAGAACGAAAGTAAATGAAACGTAGATCTTCAATTGAATTAAAGACGAAAGTGTAAGGACTGGTTACTTGAAATTGAACTAAAAAATTTACAACAACAATAATAAAAATAATAAAAATTCTTTATTAATTTAAAAAGCATTTAACATTTCGAATATCATATGAAATAGGTCCTCATAAAAATATTATGCAGTTTCCATAGTCTACTGGATAGGGTGTTGCCTTATTAGACGTGATGGCGTTTAGAATATCATAACTTTACTGTCAGTGGAACAAGGTTCAATAACTTTTTTTTTTTGATCCAAAATGGCGGAATTGGGCTTGCATGACATATGACTGCATCAAGATGGGGTCAGATGACATATGGCACGTATACTCTACATCTTAAAATGGTCGAGTAACATGCGGCACATGATACTCATGTTCAGAAACCTTCAAATAATCGAGTGTTGGCCTTTCGTTTTACCACTCCACTAGAATCTTTTTGTGGGAATATCATAAATTGTCTTCTGCACAGGCAGAAACAAGGCACAATTACACAATTTCTCAAAAGATAATATTACAGCAGCCATATGGAGATCGATTTGATTTGTATGGAAAAAGTGTACCAAAAAATATGACCGGAGACGTAATCGCGGGCAATAATTATGTGAAATAAACTTTTAAAAGATGTCATCATAGTCTAGTAGGTAGTGTGTTGCCTTAAGAGACATGAGACCTAGGTTCAAACCAAATATGAACAAATATTTCCTTGGCTACTTCCTCTTAGCAGATTTCTCGCAAAAAATCTGAGGCCAAATAAAATGGCCATGAAAAGTTGCTCCAAAAGTCTGTCGTTTGAAGTCGACTTTTAACTGCAGGCCCCACTGCTCATGTATAAAATTAACACACATAACATAAGTGATGTGAGAAACTAGGTTGGAATCCTGACTAAAGGGTTGTAAAGCTCAATTATGTAAGTAAAAATACGAGTAAAAATTACAGTCCTTATGTAAAGACCCATAGGCCCAAAACATATTCACTCATATTCACAATGTATACGTATGTTAATTTGTTATATTGTATATGGGTATACCATATGTATGTATATATGTATGTATGGCTGTATAACTTATATGCAAGTACAAAAAGTATTTATTCGTTTAGTAAAGTTCAAAACATACAAATTTTTTTTTTATTTCAACTTTTTTTGTAAATTTTTTTTCTATTTTTTAATTTTTTATTGTGTATGTATGTATACATACATACTGTTATACATTAAATATATACATACATACATATGTATACATTTATATATAATTTTAAGTACAATTGCTAAGTTTATGTCAAAGTTTAAAAGTGTGGAAATGTTCATTATGGCATAATTGCTATTCTATTGTATGCCAGAGTATTTTGAGGAAGGATATGCACATGTCCTCGTCATAATATGAAACCATAATTTATATAAAATGTATGCACATTTTATTTTTATTCTATATTTATTGCTATTTTTTCTAAATTAAAACAACAACAACAGATTACAAAAAGTATTTTTTTTTTTAATATTTTCTAATTAATACATCGCATAATCGCACAGAGAACAGATAGTGAAAGATACAGAAGCTTAACATCCAAATTGTTGATATAAAAACCAGGGACATCACTATCACATTTCCATAATTAAAGCTAATGTTATTGAAAAGAAAATGATAAATTAGAAGAATGTGAAGAGATAAATTGAAATCATTTTTGGTTTTTTTTTTAATTAAAATCATAAAAATAATGCAACAACTCTAGTATCTGGTTTGTGTTAAAATGTTTAATCCTTACATAAGAAATAACTATCGGGACATCTGCCACTCTATGTTAATCATCTGGCTACACAGTTGATTAATTTAATTTCCTATCTTGAAAAAAACATATGCTCAATACATTGGATGCAGTAATATACACATCGGGGTTTTCATTAAGCGCTTCTTATCTTTGAAATTTAAATGATGTAAGCTCATTATGTACAGAATATACATACAGTGAGCCACAAAAGAAACTATACACTAAGGATAAAATTCTAATAATCACCCAACTCAACTTTTACCACTTAAGGAGAGTGCCCGAAAAAATTTTAGAAAATTTCCAAATTTTTTTTCATTTTTTTTTTGTTTGTTTCAATTTTAAAATTAAAATAACCCTAATTTATTAACGTACAGATTCATTTGACGTTCACTGTACATAAATAAACAAACCTTTAGTCAGGATTACGATCTAGGTTCTCACACTACCCAGGTTGTGGTGAGTCGATTAAACGTCGAATCTCGAAACTACTAGATCTTTTGGACGAAACTTTGCATGGCAAATTTTTATTTACTCTGAATATCGCTTGCCAGAAGTCTGTTGAAAAGAAGTCGTCGAAGAAATGGTTTCTTGCATATTCTAGTTTTTTTTTTTGGAAAGTCTGATCTGGGGGTTTGAGATGTATGCTTCCCATGTGCTAAGTAGAGCCAACACAGCTACCTCATTGACTACCAACTTCTGCGAGAGTTCAACATATCCGCCCATGTTTCTAACGGGTGGAGCACATCCGAAATGTCCAATTTTCCATGATCTGGTCTATAAATATATGCTACTGGCTGTTTGTGTGCATATATTCTGAGATGACCTCTGTCTGAGTTATATGGCTATACAGTCTCTATTGTCATAACTCTACCAAAATAATTTAATAATATATAGGTATAATAGTCTAATATGGTATTCATATCAGTTACAATCTTAATGAGAGCGACACTAATCCACATGTGATCATCTAACTCCTCTTAAATCTACTTTGTGCAGAATACTCCCCACAGTTGGTGTCACACTGGAGGAAGTGGGGACAAATCGGCGCCTCCTGTTGAAATCACTGTGTGAAACGACTATGTAAACCATTGTCTGAAACCCATTGATGAAACAGTTGATGAAAGACCCACTTCAAGAAAACCGCTGTTGACAATACTGCTGAAAGGGGCTACTCGGTAGAAACCAGCCTCTGGGCAAAGCGCACTGCTGAATCACTTGTTAAACCACTGTTAGCAACCACTGTGAAGTAACAGAAACGCGAAACCACGTGGTAGCAAACCACTGTTAAAAGCCAGACTGAAACCAGCTGCTGGAAACCACCTGTGTTGAAGCCACCCTTGGAACCATGTGTCGTGAGGAAGCCGCTCCTCTGAGAACCACTCTTGAAACCCAGCGTGTTTCACGTCGGAGTTGAGATACCAACTCTTGAAACCGCTGTAAGTCCCACTGGTTGGAAACCATCTTGAAGCCCACTGTTGAGTCACGGTGTGTGAGCCACTATTTAACACCACTGGCTGGAAGTGTGCACAGATGTTGACACGCAGGACCACTGTTGAAGTCACGTGTTAAACCACGTGTAGCAACCACCTGTTTGTAACACCATGTGTGCAACCGACTGTAAAAGCCACTTTGGAGACTCACTCTTGAACCACGGTTGAGAATCACTGTTGAAACCGACTGTTGCAACCAGTTGCTGAATCGCCACATTCAAACCAGCACGTAGAAACCACTGTGGAAATACTATTGAAACACACTGTTCAAAGAAGGCCTGGGCTATTGTGAAACAACCTATTCTGAAACATGTTTGATAGGCGAAAGTTTGTTGAAACATGTTTTGAAAGCCATTGCTGTAACCACTGATGAAACTACACGGCTCATCCCGAATGTTAAGCTAAAAAGAGGGTCCACCATGTGACCGACAAGAAGGCTGAGCGTTGACAGATGATAGACAGGGCAAGAGTCGTTTGTCAAATAAATAACTGAACGCAGGTAATGCCCGCCCAGCCGCTCTCCAAGAATCCACGAGTCCAATACCGAGTGTTTCTGAAATTGTATTAGACGCTCTGGATCTCATGGTAGGATATGTAGGAGGTTCATTCAAAAATTTGCTTATGGTTATTCGGAGTACCTATCATTCGCAGAACAAGGGCTTCCCATCACGTGAGTATCATCGCTTTCGATAAACGCTCGTCCGAAGCAGTGAAGCACCAATTTCTTCATACAAGAAAAATTTGCTGCATTGTGCAAGTGTTAGTCGTATGGCGTAGTGTATCTGACTGTATGGACTTGGTGATGGATGGTCACTGAGTTTAAGCAGGATGTAGCTCTCAGAAGCAGTGACATTGTTGCCGTAGCATAATATGATACTAGGAAATCGGTTCAACGACTCCTACTACAACTTGTTACGTTGACTGAGGATAGACGTCTGGTGGCAGAAACAGTCTGCCACTGCAGATTTATTACCATTCAGCCGATAAATTGCCATCCTGATCTCATCTTGGCTGGGCGGGCGTGGTTCAAATTCGGTAATGTCTTCAATGACTGGCTTAAATATATTGCCTCTTATTTACATTTGCCGTTACCAACAATGTTTTCTCCATATTCTCAATACAGTAACAGCATCTGCCACTAGACAGACTAGGTTAGAAGAGACAATCAATATCAAAACTTTCTATTTGTTATCAAACTTTTTGGAAGAACTTATCGATGTCTGTACTTATCGATCTTCTCACGCTCAGGCCTTCTATTTTTGCCTACTATATGCCTATCCCAACATTTTTACTTTATTGCTGATAAATTTCTGCTACAGAAGGCATATAAAATACAATTCGAACACTTCTCTCCTCATGTAATGAGAAAAGTAATGATCAAATTTCATCAGCCACAACTTCATCAGCCATATTTCTATGCGAAGGGCTGCTTTTAATGTTATTAAAGACATTTATCCTTAAACATTTTGAAAAATATTCTTTTTTTTATTTTCTTTACATCTTTTAGTAGTTGAATGTTATTATGGCCCGAACACACAAATGTTTTTACCAAATTTCAATTTGCTTATGTAGTGGTTAATGCGGCAAATAAGGACCTACAGTTACAATACATGGAAACACATATACATACATGTATACATGGGTTATGAGTGTTTGCTTAAAACGACCACTTGTACGTTCATTCATCCATTCTTGCATTCATTCGTTCATACGTTCATTCATTCATTTACTCATTTATTCATATTTAGAGGAAAAATAATACAAAAACGACTCGCCTCACGAAATAATTACATTTCATGCATAAACTTAAGGATGACATGAGTGTAAATATGTGTGCAAGTGTAAGAGTGTACGAGAAAATGAACGAAGAGAACAGAACAGCACAGAACAAATAATGTTTTTCGGTTTTGTTGAAATGTGACTTGAAGATACAGTTTTGTGGGAATTATTGTGTCAGAGTGAGTATTAGTTAGTGAAGGTGTCCGTGCTATGCTTAAAAGAGCGATGATTGCTTAAGTGAATACAACAATGGCCCATAAAGATGTGTGCAGGCACATCAAGTACGAGAGTAGTTACATAAATTGAAACACAAAACCTTGTTACTTACTGTCTTAATTGCTCATTACAAACCTTTAGTCAGGACAACAACCTAGCTTCTCATGCCACCCATATTGTGTGGGTTGATTTAATCCATGAGCGGCGGAACGTACATTTTGAACGACAAATTTTTAAGGAACTTTTCTTGGCAATTTTATTAATTCACAGAGTTTTTGCCAAAAGACCGACGAGAGTATGTTTCCGAAAACATATTTTTTCATGTTTCATTGTGTTCGAGTTGTCTGGGCTAGGGTTTGAAAGATGACCTCACGTCTCATGAGCCAACATAATACATACTAGACTAGACATAATTATGATAGGGCTCAACACATTGACAATGTGAGGACAGACCAGAAGAAAATTAAACATGAATTCAACATCAAAATTGATCATGTCAAAAATCGTATGCCGTTTAGTTGGTGTGTAGGTCCTTGTAATTAAAGTAGTTCTCAATATTGCTACTCTATGGTTGCATATTGCTAGTAGGAAGTGTGTTGGCCATGGTTCGAAACACAGCTCAGACATCAAATGAAAATATGAAAATCTTGCTTAGGAGACTTCCTCTCAGCACATTTCTGAAAAAAAAACTCTGAGAGCAAATAAAATTGCCATGAAAAAGTTTCTCAAAAATCTATCGTTCGGAGTCGAAACTAACGCACACAACATAAGTGGCGTGAGAAACTAGGTCGTAATACTGACTGAAGGGTTGTAATGATCAATTATGTATGTATGTATCAATATCTGATCTCTCTCTCTCTCTCTTGTCGGTGCTTAGCAAAGAACCATAAATTTAAAAGAAAATGTCCTTCACAAACTAACTTAACATCTATTTGAATAACGTTTGACTTGCAAAAACCAATCCTCAAACAGTACAGTACAGCATAGAGGATGGTCTAAAGTATAACTTTATGACGTCTTATTTACTTGTACCTTATCAGACGACCTGTGTAAACTAATTTTACACTCATATGTTTTATAGTTAAATGGTTTATATTTCAACAGTCTCTCTCTCACTCTCTCTCTCTTTCTTCCTATATTTACAAATACAATTTTCCTTGCCAATGTGTTTGTCGTTTTCCTTTTTATACCTTGTTTCGTATGCAGGAATTCCGCATTAACACGTAAATAAGTAATTTTCATGGTATTTGACCGAAAAAAAAAATTATTCAAACACGTACAATTAATTTTTCCCTACTTAGTGAAACGGAAAAATAATGAATGTTTAATAAAAATAAAAAAAGAAGAGAAGAAAAGAAATTTTCAAAGTCATCCATAAAAAACATTGAAAATTTGTCTGCGCGTATAAATGCATAGTCATTGAATGCTATCGAAATTAAAATACAAACAAAGATACAAATACTGATACTGATACTGATACTCGTACAGACACGGATAGAGATACTCCAACAGATGATTAATGATGAATCGAATGTTCATTTTGCAAATATTTAACAAATTATTGGCATTATTTATTGACATGACATTAGAAAATTGGTATTTGAAAACATTTCAAGAAGGTTTAATTAGAATATAAAATAAATCATGATATATTATTAGAAAATGCTGAATAATAAAGTTCTCTTCTTAATACCACTGGATGTGGATGGCATAAAATGATTATAAGAATATTTTGCATAATAATAGTTAGCTTTTCTATTTTAGTTGAAATTAATTTTAATTTATAAAACAAAAATGATAAGCACTTATAAAGCAATTTTTTTTTTTCGATTTGATACGCATTAGAAGCATAGGCATGTGAAAATTATCCACTTGCCAAGCAACAATACCCTCATTGAACATGTATGTATGTGGTGTAGTGGTGAAGAACTTTGCTAATTGAGTTTTCAACTCCTTTGCAAGACCTATCTACACATTATTTGTAAATGTTATCCTATCTACTGAGAAGGAATCAGATAAAGACTGTTTTTTGTAAGATATTGAGGCCTCACAATCTGAAAATTTGAGAATCACAATGAAAACTTGTTTCGCATACGCCCGGGTTCAAATCTAGGCTAAAAGGTTAAAATAAAAGCAAATAAAGAGAACGTAATCTTGTAACATTATACTAGACTAGACTCGCTCATCAAATATTTGGTCATCTGCATGTTAAATACAGTCACCAGAAAAGTTTACATACAACGGTGTTAAATTGTTTGTTTTTTTTAATAATTTCTAGGTTATATTTTTTTTATATTCGATTTTGTCTTTAAACATTCTTAATTGCAACTGCTTTAAAAAACGCCATAACACGTTTTCTAAGTTGAAAAAATCACCGAGAAAAAAATCAACATAGAGCGCTGTATGTTGACTTTTTTCCTTGACTGTAACTGCTGAAACAAAATAAGCACCAACTAGATGGTTAATTGATAATTCTCTTGTACTGAAAACCAGCAAACAATCAGAACCAATGAACTCTTAATACATTCTTAAGCCAATTTATAAAACAATCTAGCATCACATGGGTGTTATCCGAAAGATATTTTAAGATACTTTTCATAGGAATTTTATTTTGCTCTCATAGTTTTTGTTCAAGAGACTGCCGAGTGCAAGCTGTTGTAAGAAATATTTGCTTTATATTTCCTCTCTCCGAGATGTCTGAGTCAGGATTTTGTAGTCGCCGTAATGTAGTTGGCTTATTAGATGTGAGACGACGTTTCAAACCCCAGGTCAGACATCTCTAACAAAACGCAATTGGAAAGAATATTTCTTCGGCGACTGCTTCTTAGCAGATTTGTACTAAGAACTCTGAGATTCGGAGTTGTCTTTAATTGTAGATCATCCACTCATGTATATAAATAACCCACTCAACATAAGTAGTAAGAAAAGCTAGATTGTAATCCTGACTAATTGGTTTAATACGACCAATTATGTATGTACATATGTAAGCACAAACTAGAATGGAATTCTTTGGTTAATTGGTTTTGGGATGATTTTGTCAGAATCGCAATCTAGCTTCACACACTACCCTTGTTATGTACGTTAATTTTATGCATCAGAGGTGGGACCTGTTGTATAGTATCGACTTCGAAAAATAGTTTTGTTACTTTTCATGGCAATTTTATTTTACTCTCAGAGTTTATGCCAAAACACTAACAAGAGGAAACCGTCGAAAGAAATATTTGTTTTATATTTCCTTTCTTCAAGATGCCTGAACTAGTATTTTGAACAACGGACCTGCTATGCAACTTACAATGTATTTTTTCGAAAATTATTGCCATTTTGAAGGTATTGTAATACTCCCAAAAAAAACGACCTATAAGGCAATTGATTTTAACAATCTCCAATACTCCACAAGTAAAATTCTTAATCATTGACAAGAACCAATAGCTACTAGGGGCTTCAAGAAAAAAAAAAAACAAATTGCTTTCCGGAATTTATTTCCTTCACACGGTCGAATTGTTCAGAGTATGGGGTCTGATGAACAGTTAAAACTTAACAACTGGTCACTAGCAATCAATTTATTTTATGTTTTGCCAATTTCATCAAACACGCTGCAAACATTTTATCTGCCGTTAATTGCGTCTTAGACAACATTTGAGGCATCTCATAGCGATTTGATAATAATATCTCTTGCTACGTTGTCTACTTTACTTTAGGAATTACAATTGAATGTTTCGCAACTTGTGTGAAACGCATGAACGCATTTTTAGTCTCTAGCGGTTTGCTGTGCTATGTTTTGCAGCTTGCATGTTCGCATTTGCCAAAGAAAACATATAAGCTGTGTTATATTTTCTATTAGCAGGTAGCTACTTCAACATTCTCTCAAAGAATATTAAGTTAAGCAATCGCAAAGCTTCGATTTCCACTATCGTGATCCAATTATTCTTAGGCAAAGCAAGAGAGAAATTACTAAAGCCGTGGGCATTTAGAAGCTTGTGTTAAAGTTGGAATTTAAAGAACTATTTTTAAATTAAATCATCGGATAAAGCAATTGAACTATTATTTCTGAAGGATATCCTTTTTTTCTTAATTCTTAATGTGAAGTTTATTTGAATTTTTCTCCTATTAAGATTTGTTGAAATAAAAATCGTTTTCAATTGTTAAAGCCAGTGCTATTGACTATGAAAATGAATAATTTAATGCTTTAAATAGCAAACGAAATATGCTATTACAACTTTATAAAAGCGTTTAGCCATGGAATTCTAATATTTTGTTTTTCTGAAGTCTTAAGTCTTAACAAGATAATTATACGCACTATCATGTGTTTAGACTTCAAACCAACAACTGCAATGCAGTGCTTTCTTTTATCACGTTCTTCTTCTTGTTGTTCAGCAACGATGTCAAAGTTTAAAACGCCTTTGAAAACCAAAGTGTAAAGAAAATTACTTTTTTACGCCTTTTCAGAAGGCATGAAATAGTTACAGTGGTGGATACGTAATATTAGAACGTTGTTATGGTTTTATTAGAAGCTTTTTAAGAAAACATAAGCCTGGTGACTAAGCCTCGTAACTGAGACCATAAGCACATTGTAGTGTAATATAACACAATTCTCTAGTGGGAAATGAACCCATGACTCTCATACTAATAGACTACAAGGTCACCTTAAATTTTTGTTTTTTATTTACATTATTTACTCCTCTTTTAAATATAAAAATTACATGACATTTCCCTCCGTAAATAAAAAAATAAACGCAATAAATTCACAACATTTCCTTATAATGCGACCATTCACTGTAAAATTCTTAGACAGTTTCAGTGCATAAATATCACTGAACCAAAAGTCTAAAGAAAACTTACTCAAACTGAAACGAAAAGAAAAGTAGAGAAAATAGCAATGAAAATAGATGGAAGGAAAATGTTAAACAATGCTCGCAAAATTGGCATAAACAACGTTCAACAACAATAAATAAGTCTTTGGCATTGGGAAACTATTCAAATGAAAAATAAACTCGCATATAAAGTGATACAAAATGGCGGTGAAAATCAATGCGATTATCAGGGAAATTTTTTTTTTAACAATTTCACTTAGAAAGTATTGCACAGTGTTGCATCAGGACAAATATGTGAAAAAAAAATGACAGAAAATATATGCAAAGCTTCTAAAGATACATTGACTGATTAACCCCTAAAGAGTACCAGCAAACTCCATACTTTTAGAAATGCTTCGCAACGGAGAAAGTAATCACAATGAAAGAAATAATTTTATTGATTCATATTAGGACCATGGATCAAGGCTACATAGTGGTGTGGGAGCGAGGGTATTCGAATCTGGAGTGAAATATCTACAGTAGAAACTTGTGAGTTGATTCGAAAGCAAAGTTGTTCACCTACAAAAGACGTGTTCAATAAACTTGATTAGGGAGGACAGAGAATAAGGCATAATAATACTGAGTGACAAACAGGACACTATCAAAGTCCTGTGTTACAATTAGGTTAACTCGAGATAAGGTCATGTGGCAAGTGGCTGCAAATGAACCGGCAAATCAGATTCCAAGGTGAACGAAAAATACAGAGCCCATAGGGAAATTCATGAGTTCATTCCAAGCGAAAGTTTAGGTCTTCGAAAGATTTGCTTAATGAACTTGAACAGGAAGCACAGAGGATGTGCTATAGCAACACTATCTGGCAGACAGTAGTCTATCAGAGTTCTTAACTCCTTTCAGATTTATTCGAGACTAGATCATGTGGCAAGTCGCTGCAAATGAGCAAACAGATCAAGTTTCGAAGAGAGTGATATATTAAGAGCCCATGAGGCAACTCATGAGTTAATTCCAAGCGAAAGTTTATGTCTTTGAAAGATGCGCTTAATAAACTTGAACGGGATGTACAGAGGATAAGGCATAACAATACTAACTGACAGACAGGACGCTATGAGAGTTCTTAGTTCCTATTAGGTTAGCTTGAGATTAGATCATGTGGCAAGTCGCTGCAAATGAGCAAGCAGATCAAGTTCCGAAGAGAGTGAAATATTCAGAGCTCATAGGGAAACTTATGACAGACAAGACCCTATCAGAGTCCTTAACTCCTGTTAGATTGATTCGAGATTAGATCATGAGATTCGCGAAGTTGCTGCAAATAAGCAGGCAGTTCAGAGTGCTGAGTAGAGTGAAATATTCAGAAATATTATGTCTTTGAAAGATGCGCTTAATAAATTTGAGCAGAAAGCACAGAGGATGATGCATAGCAATACTAGCTGACAGTCAAGACCCTATCAGAGTTCTTAGATTCTATAAGGTTAACATGTGAGAATTCGCGGTAAATGAGCAAGCAGATCAGATTCCAAAGAGTGTAGTTTCCGATGATGACTCCACAGTTTTTCGGTGGAATAACAAAAGGGATTCGGTGAAAGGAATTGCGTTTACGTTTCGCTGCGAAATAGCAATAATTGTGTAGGTTTGAATTGTAGCAGACGTAAGCTAAAAACAGTCGATTTTGTTTTCAGTATTTATTGGTATTTATGTATGCCGAAACAAGTGTGACAAATGCTTGACTCGTGCTATAAAGTGGCATTATGGGCCGTCTGCTCTTTGAAGGCATTTTGACGTGCATTGTTTGGCAAGGCAATAGGGATACCCTATAAAACTGAGGGGATAGTTTGACCGCACTAATATGACATCTCTTTACATGCTCTGTCCTTAGTTTTTCAAAAAACTTCTTGTTGATATAATGGAGGCTTCAAACTCTATTGGTTTCATACCATTTACGCTCTTAAAAAAGTAATTTCCATCACCTCGTGATTTATTCAGCACAGCCTGCGGAAGCATCTGCTATAAGTACAGAATTTCCGGCATCATCATATTGGCCATTCTATTGGTGAAATTTTTTGGTCTTTGCATCAGATTGTCAATAGTAATCCATCTTCAAATGAAATTGTCTTTGAAAGTTCCCGCATTTGGAAACGAATGCGGTACTGGGTCGCATATAATTCTACTTAGTGTGTCAGTCACTGTGTTCGTCCAAGGTTTTAGAAAGCCAGCGTATGGGGCAGGTATTGGAATTGTGGAGTTACCGGATCGAATATAATTCTACTTAACGTGTCAGTTACTGTCTTCGTCCAAAAATTTATAATGACATCGTATGAGATAGGTGTTGGAATTGTGGAGTTACCGGATCGAATATTGTTATTCTACTTAACGTGTCAGTCATTGTGTTCTGACAAGTGTTTATTTTGTTTATTTATTAAATGACATTAACCTCACAGAAATTATTAAGGTTGTACATAAAGTTTACAACTCTTAATATGAACTGCTGCTAGAATATAAAAAATATTCTACCCCCACCAATATTCTTTAGGGGTGATTTGAGATATGCATCAGATTATCAAGGCACACTTGAGCACGCATAGCGGCCCTTTGTAACGCCACAGATAAAAGCAGTCTCTGTACTAACTGAACTCTACCAAATTCCATAGAAGAAATTGCTCAGCTCAGGGGCTGCAGCAGTCTGAGAGTAAAATAAAAATGCCATAAAAAATTTCTCTAAAACCTGTCGTTCGGAGTCTCGATATTAAGCAATAGGTACCGCTATTCAAGATTGAGATTAACACAGACAACATGAATGGTGTAGGGAGCTAGGTTGTAATACTGACTAAATGTTTAAGTAAGTACGTGTACGTAATTGGCCTGGGATAATTTTATGACCCCATTTCATACCCCATTTGCATGATTCCAAGAAGTAACCATCTGTCACTATCTGGCTTATTAGGTATTAAAAAAAAAATGATCAACTACTTTGACCTTTATTACTACCCTAGATTAGCGTCCCATTAAATTTGCCGCTTATGCGAAATCACTGTAATGCGATTATGCTAAATATTACAAAAGTAAAGTACAAGAAACATTTTCCAACATTAAATTCAGTTGTACAATGGAAAAATATGGAAAATGTCAGTTGCATTTACATTCTACTAAAAAAAATTGTATTCAGGGCACGACTTATAAAGAAAAGGAAGATATTTGCAGAACACTGGATCCATGTGCAACATGAAAGTAATAAGGATTTAAAAATGAATAAAATTTGATTGAAAATATTTTAAGAAAAAGATTTCTTTAAAAGATTTGTAATTTTAAATAAAATTTCAATGTTACATTATTTATTGAACATTGCTATCAAGGGACTACTGTACTGTACTTGTACTTACTTGAAGAAGTCAAATCATATCAAATATTTTCATCGCAATAGTTGCAAGCGCCAAAATCAAAAAAAAAAAAAAAAGGAAGAAGAAAACGAAAAAGAAAAACAATAATGAAATGAAAATATCAAAATGTTGAAACGGAGAGAAAACTGTTAAAGCGGAGAAACGAGCAAAGAAAGGAAAATGTTTTTTTTTTTTTTTTTTTTTTTGAATAAATTTTTGACTTCCGCCCTAATAAACAGCTTTCATCGACAGGATAATAAAATTTTGTTTTACTTCTGCCATTTACATGAAACATATTGAACCAAATAATCTTGATCATATCAGAATACGTATTAAATTACTGTGTCTCACTTGTTAAAATTTCAACTTTCAACTTCAGACTGCTCTCCCTATTGTATAGAGAGTATCCAGGATTATTTAAAAAAAAAAAAAATGTTCTGTTCTGTTTATGAAGTTGAAAACAGAATTAGTGTTTGTGCAAAAGATTTTCTCAAGTACACTCTAAATATGTATGCATATGTACATGTGTATATATGTACTTACATACCAATCTACATAATTATTTATTTTACTTTCAATGAACACATCTTCAGAACATATTTTAAGAAATTTGGGGGGAGAAATATTTCTTATAATCTAGCAGCAGTGCATGTTAATATTCGTAACCTTTATGCAACAAACCTTTCATAATCCCTGCCAGATTAATGTCAGTTCATAAAGATAAAAGCAACATAAGAGTCATGTCATTAAGGATTATTTTTGAACATAAAGCTTTGGAAGGTAGCCTGCGTGCACCAGTAACCCCCTACAATTCCAATACCTGACTCATATGCTGTCATTCTAAAACCTTCTTAGAACATAGTGACTGTTACGTTATGTAGAATTATATTCGATCCGGTAACTCCACAATTCCAACATCTGTCTCATACGCTGTCATTATAAAACCTTGGACGAACACAGTAACTGACACGTTAAGTTAGACATTATATTTGATCCGGTAACCCCACAATTTCAATATCTGTCTCATACGTACGCTAACACTTTGAACACTTTTCAGAACATAGTGACTAACACGTTAAGTAAAATTATATACGCTCCAGTACCACTTTCGTTTCCCAAAACAGATAACTTTCAAAGACAATTTCATTTGAAGATGGACTACTATTGACACTTTGGTGTAAATGCCAAAAGATTTCACCAACTGCATGACCAATATGATGCTGCCGGAAATTCTGAACTTATATCAGCTGCTTCTGCGGGCTGTACGAGATGTTTGCAGTCACCGTAGTCTAATAGGTAGTGTATTGGCTTCAAATCCCAAATCCGACATCTCCAGCAAAACGAAATATGAAAAAATATTTCTCAAACGACTTTCTCTAGTAAATTTTCACAATTTGCAAGCGTTATAGCATCAAACGTCTTATGTTAACTGCGCAACTTATTGAACACAAATGTTAGCAAATGTTTGAAATTATCGTAGTTATCGATAATTATCATGCAGATAAAAAAATTACACGACAATGTGGTGTTGACTTATTAGACGTGAGGCCATGATTCAAATCCAGTAAAAAAAATGTAAAGCAAAACAAAAAATGAAAAAAAAATTCTCAGGCGGCTTCCTCTCAGCAGATTTCTAGCAAAAACTCTGAGAGTAAATAAAATCGCCATGAAAAGTTTCTCAAAAACCCGTCGTTCCGAGTGGACTTTAAACTGTAGGTCCTGCCACACATGTATATAATTAACACATGCAACATAAGTGGTATCAGAAGCTAGGTCGTAATCCTGAATGAAGGGTTATAGTGTTTAAAAATATATTTTTGGGACTTAAACGAAACGAAACCAGTACATTTTGGAGCCTCTGTTAAGTCTACAAGAAATTTATTTAAAAACTGAAGATAGAGCATGTAAAGAGATGTCATAATACTGCGAACAAACCATCCTCTTAACTCTATAAAATATCCCAATTGCCTTACCAGACTTCAGGATACTGCTCGGTTTCAACCCTAACAATGCACGTCAAAATGTCTTCAAAGAGCAGACGGCCCATAAAGCTAGTTTGTCACACTTATTTAGGGGTACATGAATACCAATAAATACTGAAAACAAAATCGAATGTTTTTAGGCTACGTCTACTACAATTCAGTCCTGGGCAACTATCGCAATTACGCAGCGAAATGTAAACGCACACAATTAATTAAATTAATTGAAGGTGCAGACATAAACACTAGAGTGAGTACCAACCAATTTTTGTTCAAAATTATTTACCCTTTAACACCGATATGGTACTTTCCCGCATTTAATTTTATATGTTTGTCGGTTTATGTGTTACTCACATTGTTTTATCTGCTATTACTTTTATTATTAACCAGAAAAAAAAACCATTTTTTAAGTGTGGCGGGTACTTTTTTTTCGAAACAAAACAAAGATAATGAGTCAGTCAATCATTTGCAACGTTTTTAGCGATTCAATCGAATAGAAAGAAATACGTGTAGAGTTTCACATGAAAACGTATGTAGATTATAACGGAATACTTAAGTAGGTCTGTTAGCCTAGATACTATGATTATCAAATTCTAAATATAATCTCAATTATGCACCTCAGTTAAGAAATGATGAAATTAAAAAAATACGATAGCATCTGAACGAAACTCGTTATTTCAGGCTTCATTACAAAGAAAGATTTATTAACTTAGCCTGACCTAACCCAAGCGCCTAGAAAAATTCCAATAAGAGGTTGTATGTAATCTCAATTGAATTATCTTTCGATTTTAAAATAACTTTATGCAGCATGAAATGAAATACAAACTTGTCTTTAAATTTATATTTAAATTTGGTCGTTTGAATGTGGAACGCCTCAAATAAAATATTCGCTTCGCTATATTCTACAAAAATATCATGCACTGAACGAAATTAAATGAAATAATTTACGTTGACTGACAAAGTCATACATACTTTCATACCTACATACAACACTTTAGTTAGGATTACAACCTAGCTTCTCACATTATTTATGTTATGTGTGTTAATTTCTTATATTGAAAGGTGGGATATACAGTTTAAAGTCAACTCCGAATGATAGATTACGGAAAAACTTTTCATGGCAATCGGATCAAATCGCACAATCAAGGAGGCCAGTTCATATAGTTTGTATTTAAGGTAGCCATGTTCTTAAATCACTCAAATAGATGAGACATGAGCTGTGTAGCACGGTACACAGTTCTGTTAAAACCACATTTCCTTGGCCTCCGGATCATTTAATACTGTCTAAGAAAAATTAGTAATTATCAAACTACAGTCAAAGAAAAAAGTCTAAATTCGCCAAAGTAAGTATGAAGACTTTTTTCCTCAAGGTTTAATAAAATAGATGTGATACCTAGGGTTTCTATTAGAACAGCATGTGATATAAACCTCATGGTTTATATAGAACAGCATGTGTAGAACATAAACTAGTTTATATTAAATAGCATTTGATATAAACTACCTTATATAGAATAGCGTATGACAGTACTTTATATGAAATAACTTGTGATATAAACTACTTTATACAGGATAACATATGATATAAACTACTTTATTTGGAATAGGATATGATATAAACTACTTATATATAACAGCATATGATATAAACTACCTTCTATAGTCATAATATGTGATATAAACTACTTTATATAGAATAGCATATTAATATAAACTAACTTAATTTAGAATAGCATGTGATACAAACTACTTTATATAGAATAGCATGTGATATAAACAGTTTCATATAGAATACCATGTGATATAAACTACTTTATATAGAATAGCAAGTGCTATAACCTCCTTTATGTAGACTTTTTCCCGGTGTTTTTTATCAAATTGAATAAAGTATTATTGTATGTTTAAGGCAGTTACAATTGAATATGTTTGAAGATTACAAGAAAATTAGCAAAAAAAAGACTACATATAGCGGTATATTTTGACTTACTTTTATGTGACTGTATAGTGCTCGCCGTTAACAGTCATGGCATGGCCAACACAGTTCACAAAGAAATACGGATCTATTTTCAGCTTTATTTAAGTTTTTCCAGATAGAAGAAAACCAAAAAATTAAAAATAAATTTTAGAAATTATTTGCGTCAAATAAAACCATTTCTTTCGAAAGTCTATATAAAGTTATAGCATTTACTGTACTTAATTTTGTATCGATTGCAAACGATGACATTGCCATAATTGTGTGCTGCGAACTTAAATAATGTTATCGTATACAATGGCATTTTGATGGATTTTCAATCCATTCACTCATTTATCATACACATTTGTAGATATCGATAATAAAAAAAAGAACAGTTTACGTAGCTATATAAGAGAGGATTATTAAATTTTTGTTATTGTTTGTAGAATACATTTAAAAAACAATGCAGTTACAAATTGTATACGAATTAAAACGAATCGAGTGAAAAAGAACATCCGCAGGAAATCGAATTCACAACTTACTCATAATGACAGCTTAGTTAGCAATTAATATTCGCCTGTTCGTTGATATGATAAATATTGTGCGCAAATTTTTTTATTAATTTTTTTTCTTGCAGTGTATTGGTTTCTCAGAACTATTAAAAAAAAATATATGAGTGTTTAGATAATGAAAAAAATATTGATATACGTTATCGTATAATACATTACATACAATATTATTAATACCCATTAGTAATGAAACAATATTGAACAAGTGAAGACACGCTAAACGAACGAGTTATTTTCTATTTTTGAATTTCGATTTATCGATTTAATTTAAAAAAATAATAATAAATAAAAGAACAATGTGGGACTCAAGTAAACAGCCGCCTCCTGCAACGGATTTTCAGCAAATGCCGCCGCCACCTGTATATCAGCAACAGGTACCGCCACAATTTCAACAAATGCCGCAATATCAACAACAGCAACAGCAAATGCCACAACAAGTACCGCCTCAATACCAACAACAACAGCAGCAGGCAGTGGCACCACAATTCCAGCAACAGCCGATACATGTTCAATATCAACAAACATCGCAGCCGCAGTCACAGCCTCCGCCACTAGTATACAATATACAACAATCCTCGATACCAACCTATCCAGCCGTACAGCCAGTGGTCCAAAATGAGGGATGGTTTAGGCGGAATCACAAAAATAAACCACAATCAAATTCTGTTGGAGCAGGTAAATACATTTTCTCATTTGATTTCTACACCTAAGCTAGATTTAAGGCCTATTCTAAGCCTTATAAATGGCCTGTATCAGTGACATTCCATACTTTATGAAGGCTTTGTAACAACGTAGTAACAGTTCTTTGCTAGATAATGTATAATAATAAATCACCTACAATATTATCTTTCAAACATAATGTTATTTCGGCCCTTATCAGTCCAAGTACAACTAATAAAAGTTACCCATCAAAACGATTTACTAATTGGTGGTTCGAAATGCAATTCGTAGAACTGATAAGTATTCGTTTGATTTTTATATTTTCGATATCTTCACAAAAACAGAAAAACAATCCATGAAAAAAGTGCCACGATACTAATTTTATACACAAGATTACATTTATGGCCAATCTTAGCCAAACATTAATCGTTGACGTCTCTATGTCTTCTTTTAATGTTAAGACATATTATCTGCTTTCAAAAGTGAAAGATTTTTAAATCTTTACTCAAAGCAAACTTTGTTTAATAATAATGAATTCATTATTCATGCATTCATACATTCATAGGAACATACATATTCATAACTCATCATTAGAAAAACAAATTGTTGTCTCGTAAAAGTTACGTGACAAAATTTTGAATGCCCACATTTCGGCAAATTGGTTTTGTGAGCATGTTAAACGCTCTGTAATTAATAATTAATTCAATTAAATGAATGGCAATAAACAGCGTTTCTTCTTATTTTGAATTCGGATAAATTTTGAAGCCATAAAACATAAAATAATCTAAGATTCATTCGAAATACTTTGGTTCATTCTCTCAACAGTCTCTTGATGATGATATCTGATAATAAACTTAAATTAAACTCATATCTATCGTTTCTTCACTGTCTAACTCACGACATCACGACAATCTGGCAACATCATTCTTTGCTCTATTTATACTCCTTTATATATTTATGCCTCGTAGCTTTACTATCTTTCTATAAAATATCTGAAAGTAAACTTCTTACATCTATCTATCTGTCCAAGTGCCCACGACAATCTGGCAGCATCGTTCTTCGCTCTATGTACACCTCCTTCATTTATTTATGTCTTATAGCTTCACTATCTTTCTATGAAAATTGCTATTGTTGGTTTCTTGATCTTAGTTTTGTTTGTTCCTCTTCAATTCCTGTGTTTACCGTACAATGTTTGTATTATGTTGTTGTCTGTTTATCTTGTAATTTTTGCTTAGTTTGCATAACAATCTGTATATGAATTAAATGTTTGACTGAGTTGTTCAGCACTAGCTACTATTCCATTCAGATATTGTTAGAATTTGTAACAATGCACATTCATTAACGTTTTCAGCAAAGCGGACCTGCGAAAAGCTTTTCAGACGCCATCTGTAAGAATACTGAGTCCAGCAACTATAAAACTGTTAAAATAGTTTTTTAGTAATCCTAACGTCTATCGTACTCCTTGTTACTACAAATTATTCTCCAGTATTTAACAATGCTTAAATATTCAATGATGTGGCACAACCATTAAACTTTCGTAGGAATTCTTAACGTTTGAAATCCCGTTAAGAATCTGCGAGTTTAGGATGGACAATACCTTGATAGATTTATCCAATCCAACATGGACGGTGTTAATTAAGGACAAAAAAAAAATGCAGCAAATTTAAGCAAGATTAGGTATAGGGCATTCGGAAGGTCTGCCCAAACTTGTCCTTACTGGATATTGTATTCTGGACACGCAGCCACAGGATGCATAGAATCATTTTATGACCAATGTCATCTGCAGGAATTCACATTCGGAAAATTGAATCAAATACCGTTATTGTTTGCTTTTTCAGTGAAGATTTGTGCAATGAAGCAATATCCACTAAGGTTTACCATTTGGCCAAGGACTTTAATATCAAAACTCATGCTTCTTAAAAAATGTATTTCCATCAAAATTATTTACGCTTAATGGGCATGTTAACTGACAAAATAGCCGAATTTTATGTGCAAAGCAGCCAAGGGTAGTTCTAGAACTGTCAATGCACCCTAAAAAATCCACAGTTTCGTGAGATTTGTGTGACGTACTTTCTCAGAATGAAACAATTCGCTGCCAATGGAACAGAACTCCTTACGATAACTACTAGCTTTTTTTATCTAATTTGACTAGATTATTATAAGGTTTCAGCAGAATTGATGCAACACGGCACACGATATCGTGAACCCATTAAAAGATGAATAGGATGATCATTCAATCATGCATTTTAGAGAGGCAGTATGCCAAAATAAGAGCTCACTAAGAGACCATCAATGGCAACATTTATGTGAAAATATCTTTAAAAAAATGTTGGCTAAATGGATAGGGTTATTATGTTTCTGGGTGTCTATGGCCTGTAATAGACAGTGTTAGAACTGGTGTTAGCTGCTGGTATTGGATAAGGCCAGCTTAAGGTTAGTTATTCGTTTTATTACCGCGCACTGCAAGATTAGATCGCTGACAATTTTCTGGAACAGAGCTCAGCCGGACTTTTGTAGGGTATGTTGCGATGAGTAGGAGATGGAGACTATCGAACACCTACTCTGCAACTATCCAGCCCTTAGTAGGTTGAGGTTGAGGACCCTTGGCGAGGGCTTCTTTAAGGGTTTGAATTCTGTGTCGGGAGCCTAACTATCTAACCTATCTTTAAAAAATAATTGGCGGACATTTACTATACTTTTTCAATTGGACATCGAACGCTATCACTCCAACGAAAACGCAATGTATTTATAAGAAATTTGATATTGGAGGGAGTCATTCCGGTACTTAAATGCTGTTCGAAATTTATTGGAAACCGTTTAAAAATTTAGCCGAGCTGCTTAGCAGGTTTTTACCTAAAGTTTCGACGAAATGTCTAGAGGATATTTTGAATACTTTATTGCGAAGCCTTAGAGCACTTTTTCGAATTTTTTTTTTAACGACAGCTACAAGGCAGCTTGTCTTTATTCTTATTATTTTGTAGTCGTTATGGTTAAAAATTAATTTTATTTCCTGCTTTCTTTTTATATACGTAAAGGTTCATTAATTTTCCTATCGGGTGGCATGAATATGGCTTGGAAACTGGGTTTGAATCATGAATTAAATACGGTATTTCCAATAACCGAACATATTGTTCTAAGTTGGTTTATTGGTTGCATAATTGGTGCTATTGTGGGTGCATTTATCTGCAATCGTATACCAAAGAAAATTGTATTTGTAAGTATTTACGTAAAACAAAAACAAAACATTTTATTTTTCATTTTAAAACGAATTTTCTTTTTCTTTTTTTTTTAAATTTCAGTGCTTTGCAGCAATATTAGTTGTGGTCAGTGGTATACTGCAGGTAGCTGATTACGATTCGTCCGATGCAATTGTAGGATCACGTTATCTAAATGGTATAGCATTGGGTCTTATATTCCCATTGACATTTGTGATGGTGGGCGAAGAGTGTGTCAAAACAATACGTGGCGCAAATGCAGCCAGTATTGATACGATGAGTTTTAGTTGCGGCATATTCATACAAATCATTTACGGTTTCACTTGGAGTAGCGGTATGAATGACACTTTCCCAGCGATACGTATGTGTGGAGTTCTTAGTATTGTATGGGGTGCTGTTTCTTTACTTATTTCGGCATTTTTGATAATTGAATCCCCATTATTGTATTTGGCTCGCGATGATGAGCAAGCAGCCATTGATGCATTAAGACGTCTGCAAAGACCCTACACCATTACCTACGAAACATATGAACAATTGGAAGAGCATAAACGTTATTTGGCCGAAAGCAAGGAACGCACATTTATGGAGAATGCCATTTACGGTCTGCCCGCTTTACTGAAACTTTGTTTCTATCGTTCATTTGCGGCTCTCGGTATTTCCTATTTCGTTAATTATACCTTCACATATTCATCGCTGTTAACTTCACAGTATGATATTTGGCCATTTATTTTGTATGCTATGGCTAGATGGCTAGGACCATTAATTGTTGCCTTTAGTTTGGATACCAGAGGACGTCGCAATCCCATATTAATTGGTTTTCTTGTTTGTACCGTTTTAGCCTTTACCGTTGGTGGCATTTTCAATGACTTCTCAAATATTGCCAGCGGTTACTACATGAGCGTGGTGAAATATTTATTAATTGTGTTTCAACTATTCGCCTCAATGTCAATGGCTTCGTCATCAGCTTATTTAAGTGAAGCTTTCCCCTTGGCCGTCAAGCCTTATTATATTTCCATTGTGTTCATTGTCGAAATGTTGGTTCACATCATAATACTGTCATCGAAAAATGTTAATTTTGTTCTGAATATGTTAAAAATTTCGGATTATTTCCTAGCTGTAGGCGGTCTATCATTGGTTTTCCTTGTATTTGCAATATTTGCAATGCCAGAAACTAAAGGACTGACTCTGCGTGAATGTCTTATGAAATTCAGAGAATTTAGAAATATTCACACTTAAATTCTTTGTTTTTTTTTTTGTATAAAAATTTATTAAACTTTTAAAAGCATTTTTATTTATTATCACACTCTATTGAATCCTATTATTTTTTTATTAAATTATCTTAAAAATAAATTAAAATAAATAAAAAATTGAAAACAAAAAAAAAACAATTTTTTACTTGATTTTTTTACATCGTCACCGTGGACTTAGTATACAGACATGTTGCATGAAACATGTCGAGTTTTTGTATAAAAGAGAGCGGATAGTATCATGGAAACTTAATATATAAAGAGAGCGCACAACACTGAGAGAAATGTATGGATGGACGGCAGACTCTCTTTGTTTTTTGAAATTCTTCAAACCGTCGCTCTTCACAACATTGGCGTTGCAAGCGTGTAAATGCCAAAAGTATTCTATCGTCAGAGTTTTAATCTCATTTTTAAAATACGTATGGAATTCTGTAATATTTTTTCTCTGACTTTACGTATATACATACATAAACCCTCATTAGATTAGGTTAGGTTAGGTTAGGTTAACGAATAGCTTAGCATTTACAGGTAAGTTCACTCGGTGGCCAATGTGATGTAAGTACCCTTATCATGCTCCGTTAGTGGTGGGTCTGAACCATTCCGAGGTCCAATTGAAACTGCCCAGTACCCTTAGTGACACTTTCGCCACTATGCCTAGATTTTCAAACGCTCTGTCACCCAAAAATCCTAAAGTGCGGGGCATTTGCATAAGGTGTTGCATCGATTCCGTTTCCTTCCACATTTTGGAGCATCTGCAATAATCCTGGTGTGGGCAGACCGAGTTATCAGCAAAACTGCCAATAGCGAATTGTTTTCTTGTCGTACTGAAATAGTTCCCTGGTTTTCTCGCACGTTCGCCACCATGACCAAGTCTTCAAAAATCCTAAAGTGCAAGTCACTTGCACAAAGGGTGTTGCATCGATTCCGTTTCCTCTACATCATGGCAGCTTTTGCAGTAACCCTGGTGCTGCAGACCGAACTTGTCAGCGAAACTGTCAGCAGGGCAGTGTGCTATCAGAATTCCTGTTAGAATGCAAATCGTTTTTTGTCAAACTAAATAAGTTGCGTGGTTCTCTCTCCCTCCACATCATGGCAGCTTCTGCAGTAATCCTGATGGGACACACCAAGCTTGTCAGCGCAACTGTTAGTAGGGCAGTGTGCTGTAAGAATTCCTGTTAGAATGAGAATTGTTTTCTTGTCAAACTCAAGTAGTTCCGTGGTTCTTTCGCTGACCACTGCTAGATACGGACGGTTTGTTGAATTCCACCCTGCTTTTACCAATTTGGGAAAATATTCCTTTAGAGGCTTGCTCATATATCCCCTCTATTGTCTCCTCCACAGAGATCTCCGATCCCTTCCGTGCCAGGACGTCCCCTTTTTCGCTTCCCTCTATGCCACAGTGGCCTGGAATCCAGTAGATAAGAGTGTTGTGCCGATGTATACGTCGTAGAGAGTCCATGCAACTGCTAATGCCCTTTGATTTGATATGTTTTTGTTACGTTAGTTTTGATCGACACTGTCTTAAATGAAGTCCACGAAGAAATATTTCATGTGGTCAGCTATAAACAGTAACAAATACCACACAACAGATAGTAATAAGCGATGATACTGAAACAAAACGAACAGCAGAGGCAGCCAACATTTTTAAAAACTCTCTTATCGGACGATAAAACCGATTTTATGTTCTTGGAATGATGAGTTGATGCTAAAAATGAATTACAGTGAATCACCAAGCATGGATAATTCATTAAATGCTTCATTAATATTAGAAACGTTTATTTTCTAATGTAAAATGTATGCAAATATGTACAGTACTGGACGTGTACGTAACACTATTTATGTAGAGCGTTCATTTACGCATAAAATCGATAGAGAGCTGCTCTCATACGATTATTTTGCTTTAGTTTGATTCGACTTAAATTTCGATAACTAAAATAATCTTTATCAGGAAAATAAATTTTATGAAATTTATTCATGCAAACAAAATCGGCAACAGAACTTTAAAAGAATTTATTGTTTTACGTTAATCATTAATTATTATGCAGGACAACCTAAGGGCTGATATTCATAAAATTATGACATGTTGTTTGATTATCGATAGACATCTGTCTTAGCTTTAGTTTTAATTTGTTTTTCCCCCATTTAATGTTCTATCTAAGTTAACTACCAGATTCATTATGTTGTGAGATCCAAATTCGGTTTATTTGTAGTAGGGAACACATGTGATGTATTTCAATGTAAAGCCTGGTCTGGGCTTAGATGCCATGACTCTAGTATGTCGTTCGTTGAGCCACATTCGCAAGGTATTTAGTTACTGTAGTAGAATTTTGCTTGCATTGGTTACAATTTTATTTGGCGCTAATACTGCCTCAACCATCGTGCTTTTTTTTTAAATCCAAACTGATAGTGAGGAATGAAATTGTTTCCGTTAACATTTCGTATTTTTAAGTATTATAGTAACAGGGCTTTGGAAATATTATTTTGAACTTGCCGTAGTCTAGTAGGTAGAGTCTTGGCTTAATAGACGCAAGCCAGTGGTTCTGGTCCTTGCTCAGACATCTAAAACAAACCAAAACACTGAAAAATATTTCTTCGGCGACTTCCTGTCTGGAGTCTTCTGCATAAAAACTCTAAGAGTAAATAAAATTGGCATGAAGCCGCCATGGTCTAGTGGGTAGTGTATTGGCTTATTAGACGAAAGGCCAGAGTACAAATCCCCGGTCAGACATCAAAACGAAATATGAAAAAATATTTCTTCGGTGACTTCCTCTCAACAGATTTCTGGCAAAAACTTTGAGAGTAAATAAAATTGCAATGAAAGGTTTCTCAAAATTCTGTCGTTTGGAGTCGATTTTAAACTGTAGGTCTCACCATCCATGTATAAAATGAACACACACCAACTAAGTGGTGTGAGAAGCTAGGCCGTAATCCTGACTGAAGGTTTGTAATGGCCAGTTATGTTATGTTATGAAGAGTTTCTGAAAAATTCAGTCGTTCGGGGATGACTTTGAACTCTCGTTCAATTTTATAGAATTAACACACCCAACATGGGTAATGAGAGAAGCTAAATTGTAGTCCTGACCAACAGGATTGTTTTGACAATAAACTAAATGGACGATAAGATGCCACCTGATTTAAAAATGTGTCTGCCTTTTGGAGATGCATTCTATTGAGTAGATTTATTGTTATCCTTGGTATCCCTGTTGTGAGTGTTTATGTGTTCATTTTACAGTTTGAAGTCGACTCCGAATAACAGACTGTTGAAAAACGTTTCATGGCAGTTTCATTGTTTCAGAGTTATTGCCAGAAATCTGCTGAAAAGTCGACGAACGAAATATACATATGTGCGTATGCCTGAGCCAGGGATTGAACCACATGAGCTTTTCGTCCAATAAGCCAACACACTATGGCGACTAGGCCACGGCGACTTTTTCCATTACACCTATTGCAACCAACTTCAACTAAAAAACCGTGACTGAAAGTAAGACAGACCAACGTAAAGAAATTTAAAAGCCTCTGTCAAACCAAAAAAATCTGGCATTTTGATAAGAGATACACTAATACATACAAATGTGCCTACTACACTATTACTATGACAAAAACAGTATTTTAATATGGAAGGATTCACGCTAGCATTACAAGGGATATGCCTTCTAGTACTGCTCTAAAGAATTACAAGCTCAGGGTATTAAATTTTCAAGTCAAGCTTCAAGATTAATTTTGATGTTGTTATATGTGTATACAGTTAAACGATAGCATACCTTACAGCTCTGAAATCTGAGCGAATTATCTTATCAGTTATTTAGGCACCTAGTTATTGATTTAGGGAGCGTAAAGAGAAAAAACTTTATTTGAAATGATAAACCATTATTATTGTGTACATTAAAAGCGAAAATCACTCGATAATTGTAAATTGTGTTGTATTTAAAACATATTTATGGAACTGAAACAGTATCAAAATTATCGTTTTTAATAAAACATTATACATGGATTACTATGTGTCAGTTTAAAATAAAATCAATCATTTGCTAGGAAATCTCGAAAAAAACAAAAACAAAAACTCCAGTAGCACCAAAAATAAATTCCCAAAACAAAGCACACACATCGAAAAGAAAAAATATCGAAAAACATGTCTTTACTGCCCACCATTAAAGAGGAAGATGGTACAACATGGTTGCAACAATTATGGCAGTGTCGTTTACAATTTGAGCTAATGGCACCTGGTAAAAATTTAAATTAATTTTGTATTCAATTTTTGTGTTATGGTTTGCATTTTCGAAAATTTTTAGCCTCAATAGTATTCATAGCCGGTGGTTTAAAAATGGGTTGGTCGATATATGAGCTACCATCTGGTGAATATGATTATGATTTAAATCCCAGTTATTTGACAATTTCATGGTTTGCCGGCTGTATAATGGGTTTAATGCTAGGTTCACTATTTGTTGGACGTCTAACCAAAAATATTTCTCATGTAAGTATGCAAAATGTTGTCTTAGACTGTATCGCATCAGCAAACGTTACGTTATAGTGTGAGACTTAGCATACGAATCTGAATTTTTTTTTTTGAGCCCCTATACTAAGAACATATGTTATTAGAATGTCGTTGGGACGGACTTTTATTTAAAAAGAATTGTTTTTTTAATTGAATTCCATAAATTCAATGTTTTACGTAAAATTTCAACAATTTATTCATTTTCCTTCTCATTTACAGATAGTCAGTGGATCTCTTTTAATACTTGGCGGTATATTGTTCATCTTATTGCCAACCATGTTCATTGCAGTTGCAACAAGCTGCATATTTGAGGGTGTAGCATTTGGTTTGCTGCAATTACAGGCATTCGTTACGGGCGCTGAGGTGGCCAACAAAGATATGCGTGGTTTAATAATGTCAACAGAACGTAGTTCTGTTTGGTTTGGTATTCTATTGCAACTGACATTCACATATTTTTGGTATTCGTTTGAACCCACAACCGGTCATACAATGCATGCAGATCAAATGCATGGCATTGTGGTTGCATGTTTAGGTATCACAGCCATTATATGGACACTAAAACTGCGTGCCGAATCGCCTTTACTTCTATTAAAGCAGCAGCGAGATGTGGCAGCATCCGTTGTACTCAAACAATTACAAGGTATCCAATCGACCAACACCGAAGTGATGCGCATGCGTGAGGATTATTTACAATTGTTAGCTGTGGATGCAAATGACAGCGGCTGGTATATATTTCGTAAACACAACATGTTGCCTTTGTTTGAAATATTAATTCTGCGTGGTTTTGTTACACTATCGATGTCGCAACCCTTTAATGGAGTGTTTTTGTCGGCCAGTTGGCTGGGCTTTGACTGTGACATGAATTGCTTGTATACGTTAACAATGTCTGGTCTGTTGGGCAGTCTGCTTGGTGGCCTACTTATCGATAGATATGGCCGTCGTAGAATGTGTGTTGTAACCATGTTGCCTGCCACCATTTTTATGTTTATTGCCGGTGGCATAATGGACTGTTTGTATCTGGCTGACGTACCCATCATACCAATCGACTTGGAAATTATCTCAATTCTCATACTTCTCTATCAGTTCGTAATATGCAGTGGAGTTTCTATAACATCAGCTGTTTACCTTTCAGAGGCCTTTACCACAACACAAAAGCCGATTTGTATTGGTATCGTATTGATGGGAGAAAATTTGCTACAAATCTTATTAACGGTCATTTCATTTACAACAACTGTCAATGCAACGGCTCTGTATTTTTCAATGAGCGTATTGTCTTTTCTATTGGGCCTATGCATTTTCTTTTGTTTGCCAGAGACAAAGGGTTTGACATTGTTTGAGTGCTTGCAAAAATTCCGTGGAGTATCACTGAGCAAATAGAGCGTATGGACGGACACAACAAGTACAAACTTAATTTAAGTCGTATTTATTTCATATGATTAAGGAAATTTAAATCAAGTATTAAAACCTCTTTGTTTTTTCTATAATTCGTGGAGTTTATTAACAAAACAAATCGAAATCCAAAATATAGAATATCGAGTGTGACATGAGCTGGGAGGCACATAACGCCATCCTGTTTAAACCACATTGAATCCAGGACAAAAGATGTTTGCAATTATCGACCTATAGTGCATGTCGTTGACAATGATGGCCTAGCCGAAGTCGTTATCAACAAAATTTAATTCGATAACTTCGCCAATCTAAAATCACACCAGACAGTGACATTTTTGCGATGGATTGCATGCTCTTGGATCTTATGCGGATTGGTACAGTGCGGTATTCGACAATATTATTCCTTCACGGACTTATTTATCCAGAATTGAACACTACCGCTGAAGATAATTTTTTAGTAAAAATTAGGGTCAATTACAAACAGCTCCAAATTCTATTTAGCAAACACTCATCGTTGTCTATGGTCGTTAAGAGAAATTTGGCAAAACAAATTGAAAAAATGACAGCTAATTTGACAAGTATACATCCGCAACTTCACAAAGTAGCTGTTATCAGAAGCCGTTTGAAAAATTCATATTTCTTTAAAGTTGTGGTGCGATTAGGCCTTACAATCTTTCTGGATGGATGATTTCAGTGCTCATTAGAGCTGAATTAAAAATAATTTGGATACCAAACCAATCTCAGCTCCAAAAAGTAAATTTTTTAACTTTGTTTTTTTTTTTAATTAATAAACTTAAGACTGCAATGGTAAAAAAAAATATAAACAAGTTGTTTATTGAAACCTGGATATCCACATCTGTCAAACAGACTGTCAAATTATGCAAATATAACTTAATTTTGGATATTTTCATAATCTGTTTCTGATTTGTGTCAATTTATTTGTCTAAAATGTATTATAATGACTTGGCAACTCTTTTTTATATATGGCAATACAATATACAATGACAGCCATCATATGTTTAAACAGTTTAAAAGCCATTGTAAGAGAAAAAGTTTGTTTTGTTTTTGGTTTCCATTGATTATTTAATAAATTTTAAAGGCAGCAGCACATTTTAATTAAAAGTTTTAATTATTTTCCAATACAATAAAGTTTTAAGAAAAATGTTAGCTTTACGTTCGTCACTGCGTTGTAATTCAGCGTTTAATAATGTATTGCGGAATACAATCAAATCTCCGAAATGTTTACAAATCGAAAACAACAACCACATGACAAATGTCTCAAGGAATCATTCTCTATTGGCATGGCAAATACAACCGGCTTTAATGAATGGCTATTTGGTGCAGAAAAGAAATTTCGTTTCAAAGCCTAATGAAGAAATCGGTCTCGATGTCAATGACGATGTCGATATTAATGATAAAGATTGGCAACGTATCTACTATGGATCATTGACACCACGCATGAGAGCCGTGAAAGTATTTTCATTAACCACCAGTATAGCGGGTATAGCTGCCCAACCCATACTTTTGGAGCAGGGCATGAAAATAGGCGGCACTGGTATGGCTGTATTTATATGCGGTTTTGCTGGTTTCTTTACGTTCGTTACACCAGTGCTATTGCATTTCATAACCAAAAAATACGTTACGGAAATCCATTACAATCCATCGACACAAGAATATGTGGCTACAACAGTTTCATTTATTTTGCAAAAGATAAGGGTGAGTATTATTGAATGAAATTAAAGATGTTTTTATATGAATAGAACGTGGGTATAGTGATGGAGGACACTGAGTGTGTATTGTGAGACCAGCAAGCAGAATACATTTCGTGTGCCTAATCCTAATACGGTATTCCTGGTAGAAGTACGTGCTTTAGAAAGCATGTGAGTTGGGTCAGCGCAAATTTACTAAGAATAAAATTTAATATTTTAATTGATACGCAAATGGCAATTAGACCAGTGGTGTACAGCTACACAAGGTCTAGGTTTGTTTGGATTGTAAAGAGAAGGCGTCGAAACGATGAAAAGCTTTCAATGTTGTTTCCCAGCTTTTAGACTCATGAGATCGAGAAAATTGATGGCTGACTTTATGATATATTAATCAAATAAGAAGAGTGGATAGGAAGATATAAAAAGAAGGAAGATATAAAAGATATAAAAGTGAACACACTAGAGGAGAATACGATGCGTTTGCTTTGTGCTTTTAAAGGTTATATTTCTTTTGATTGCAAATATTGTTTTGTGTAGAAGTGCTAAAAGAGCTTACGTGTAAGCGTGAACGTGCTACTACCCATCAGTCCATTTTTAAAATTATTTTTTATTTGTTTTAAGATTAATTCTGTAATAAACCTTTATATTTAAAAATTAATGTTGTGTACCTCTTTTTTTCAGACAAAATTCCGTCCTAGTGATGTAAAAATTCCCGAAGTCCCTGGCATGTTTACTTCTTTCAACGTAGGAAATAGATCGTTATTTGTCGATCCTGTATTATTTGACGATCCCGAACATTATGTACGTATCATGGGATACGATAAACCAATCGATTTTAAATTGGACTTAAAGGAAAATACGCCAGCTTCAAGTACAACAAATAAAACTACGAAAACAAATAAATAAATCGTAAATTAAAATACAAGACTTACTTGATAATTTATTTTTAAGATAATTTTCTTAAGATTTTCTTCATGTAAGGCACCAAAATCGTATAATGTAACGATTTTAAAGGAGAAATGTTCTCATTTGTTAATTGTTTGCTTTTAAATCGAAAATGTTTTTCGTGTAAATGATTATGAGGTAGAGCTTTGAAATTTTTAAACAATTTGCAACCTGATTGAGAGTTGTGGGCGATTGTGGACCTAACAAATTCAAAACTATGGTGTATTGTACATCTTTTAGTGTAAATTCCTTCTTAATTCAATCAAGGGAATAAAAAATGATTCGAAATCGAATGAAAATTCTTGAAATTTCTTTAAGAAATACTTTTTGCTACAGAATATGGAATGTTTATTTATAATCTGTGATAAAAAATATTTGTTTTTTTATTTGAATAGGAAATAGAATCCCCTTTTTAATATTTATGGCCCTGACAAGAGCCTTTGTGCAAAAGAGTGATAAACAACAATTTTATTAGAGAACGCGATTTAAAGCTGCGTATTAAATTTTATATAATAAAAGTTGGGTATGTACTTACCTTCGTCACCTATTCCTCAATAGATTCCAGACCAATTATTATTTTTGCCACAATTTCTTTGTTCAAGAAAACTTTAATTTTGTTCTGAAAAGGAACAAAACACTCAACAATAACAAAAGCAAATATTAATTTGTGGCTTATGCTACAGCTAAAGACATAATTGTGGTGGTAAGAACTTACGATGAACACTTTAAAAATTTGGATGGAGTGGTAAGGACTTATGACGAACACCTTAAATATTTGGCTGGAGTATTGCAACGACTAACTACGGTTGAATTAAAGTCCAGCGCGTGAACAAACGCTCACTGTTCAAAAAAGAGGTAAAGTATTTAAGAAACTTCGTTACCGCAGATGGCAACACAAGGAATGGAGATAAAGTGCGGTCAGTAAAGGACTGGACATGCTATAAACGCTTTGTATCAAAATTTGCGAGCATAACGGCAAGCTTACATGAGTTGACGAAAAAATCAAAACCGTATGAAAGGAACGATTTACAAAAAAACATCATTCCAGAAACTAAAAAAAAACTGTTGCGTGCCGCTTTAGTTTTATTACACTCAGTCACAGTGTTTGTAGTGGATTATTGCAAACGAAATTTATTCGTATACTGTTTTTTCACTTTTAACACAATCTATTTCAATTTCATTTATATTTAATTATGTTTCCATAAAATTTTTAACACTTTTGCGCCAATCTAGTTAAACAACCGCTGAAAACAACAAAAAATAAATACACAAATAGAAACAGTGTTACCACGACGAAAATATTTGTATCCAAAATTCGCCAAAGAAAAAAAATCACCAAACAGGAAAAATAAACCAAGTTTAAATTCACAGAGTCTTAAATTTAAATTGTGTTTAATAAATAGAATAAAACAAAAAATTAACTCTAATAGAAATTTAACACATTAAATTGTAAAAAATTAAAATTTATATCCACTTGTATCGACAGCAAAAAATCTTCACGTCTACACATTGACCAAAAAAAACCAATTTTGGTTTAAAACAACTAGAAACGATAACACTGGACAGAAATATTTGTTGTCCCTTTCACTTCATATTTTCATATGTGAAAATGCGTGCCTTCTCTGTTTGCTCTGTGAAATTAATAAAAACATTAGTAATAATAATCCCTCCTATAATATGGTATATTAGCCTCGCCTTATAGGAAAACGCGTTATTGGAATATTCGCATATAATACGTTAGTATGATCTCGTATAACACGTTATGTACAAATGATTCACTTTAGACTACCCATGTTATACGAGGGAATATCCATGTAGTATGAGAAAGGAGTAATAAGTTTACCGTATTATAGGAGGTATTACTGTACTAACTCAAAAACAACAAAAAGAATAAGAATAAAATAAAAATATCCGAATACAACAATTACACTACATAGAAAAATCGCGAAGTTGCCAGTCATAAAACAACGCAATATAAAAAGAGTGAACTTTAACGTCACTAGCCAGTATCAGACTGACAGTTGTTGTAAACGGTGCAAAGTGGAGCACGCTAGTATTTTACACTGAGAGTTTGATCTTTGATAGCGCAGTGTTAACAGGTAAATGAGTGTTGTTATTAATAAATCCTTTACTAACATATATAAATAAATAAACCACGAATAAAAAGGAAACAATTTCTTCAATTTTAATTTCAATCTTTGAAACTAAAAAACTTAACGATTGGTGCCAGTGCTGGGATTTGCAATACAACAACATAAAATGAAATTACAAGATCTTAAGGTGGACGGGCTAAAACGCGAGTTAGCTAAACTAGACCTGTCAACGTCTGGTACGAGGGGCGAACTTCAAAAAAGGTTGATAGAGGGCTTTCAACAACGAGGCATCGACATCCGTAGCTATGAGCTTGAAGAGAATGGGGAAAAGGATGTTAGTGCCAATCATTCAATGGCTAGCAATTTAGACTTTGCAATGCTACTTGCTGCCATAAAAGAAACCCAAGAAACGAGTAGAGCCACAATGGAAAAGTTAGAAAAGTTTGAGGAATCTAATCGGATCATGATGCAAAAATTAGAAAAGTTTGAAGAAACTAACAGAGCAACGATGGAAAAGTTAGCAGAGTCCATCAAGAAGGAGAACAGAAATACCATAGGAGAGGCCGTGGAAAGAGCCATGATAGCAAAACTTGAAGAGTTTAAAAAGACAACGGCAGAGTTGGTTCACGACAAAATTGAAGACGTTACAAAGGAATTTGAGGGGATTGTAGAGAGGGTAGAAGGCGTTGCCGAGAGAGTGATGAACCTAGAAGCAGAGGTAACTGGGAAATTTTCTATCCTGGAGGACTCTGTTGATAACAAGCTAAACAATTTGGAGCAGAAATTCAACAGCCTTCAATATCAGCAAAATGGATGCAACAAAATAACGGCGCCTAGTTTCGATGGTAGTACGTCTCTATCAGCGTTCAAATATCAGTTTGACACACTAGCTGGCAGAAGTGGATGGGACAGCGACGAGAAGGCTCTACAACTCATTATGGCTTTAAAAGGAAAAGCAGCAGAGGTTTTAGAAACGATGCCCGAAAATTGTCAGAACAAGTACGGCGAGATAATGGCAGCGCTACATCAAAAGTTTGGTGTGGAAAATAAAAGGGAAATATACCAAATGCAACTATCATGTCGATTGCAGGAACCTAATGAGTCGCTCCAGGATTTCGCTACGGAAATAGAGAGGCTGGTACAGTTGGCTTATTCAGAAGAAAATCACCCGATAGTTGAGCATCTTAAGGTTCAGACATTCAGCAAAGGCATCCGCGATCCTGATATTAGGTTGGCAGTATGTGCTGCACGGAAAAAAACTCTAGCTGAAAATGTGGAATATGCCATAGCTCAAGAAACTGCCCGAATAATTTCTAGACTGCAGACACATAAGATAAGCAGTATGAAAACTGACGCAGAGGAACGAAATCTGGTCGATGACATAACGATAAGGATGACAGAGGCAATGAGGCAACTTCTGGACGAGAAACATAAGGGAAAGTGTTTTAACTGTGGAAAAAGAGGCCATTACCAGAAGAACTGTAGAGAGCCACGATCAAGAGCAACATCCACCTCACCACAAAGAGATAGCAAACTAGCATCCAGCCGAACTTCATTAGAGTACCCGTTAAACTAAAGGCAGTTAGCGCTAAGGGGCAAGTGCTAACTCCCATCAACGAATGCCCCATAGTCTCCACATCAGATATGCAGCAGAAAAACAAAAACCTGGCGGTGTGTAGTAAAATTCATGGCAAGAAACTTATATTCAGCATCGATACTGAACCGTTGTATTCTATAATTAGACACGATATAGTAAAGGGGAGCGAAAGAGTGAGTAATATGACACTACGTATGGCTACTGAGGAGTATACTCCTACTATCGGAAGTAAAACAGATATTAATTTTAACATGGGACATGGTTTGGCGATGCGTGGACATACCTTTAGACGTGAGATACAATATCCAAATACAGGCTGGGAGTCCGATTGCTGTAGATCGATAAAAGTTATTATCGCTTGCTGAAAATGCAATGTGCAGCGCATGGATGGAGACAGTGCGGACTATCGTTTATGAGTAAGAGTACCAGCGAAAATTTAGTCCGAAAGTTTAACGACAAAAGCCCCTATCAAAATCAATAAGAATGTTATAGTCTCTGTAAAAGCCCTTAATTTTTTCAGCCAAAAGAAAGATTGTCGAAAACAACAAGGTAGACCGATTTACTCCAGTTGAAGCTGTAATACACAGCGAGCAATAGTTCATACAATCAAGCATGAAGACCAAAGAGCGAGAGATATATTGACATAATCGTGGTGGAAAGAACTTTCGATGAACAGAGTACATAAAGCACTATAACAAATACTTGTATGGCCAACAATTTCTGCTGCTGACCGACTATTTCGCGCTTAGATGAGAATATATATGTATTCAATTTTTGAATTTGTATGTTTGTTAGTAAAAAAAACTGAGAGTGCATTAAAAATTTAATGTCAAAAATTTATCGTGAAACCCCGAGGTTACGTTCTTTGCTCCACTACGTACTTCTACCGGATCGCAACGCATAACTTTGAAAAAGTTTTGATGTATGTTCGATTCATTGACAACTATCAGCTGGTTTGTTTTGCTATTCTTTCTTTAGATTTCTTTCTTCATTGTGCGCATGTAAATTGAGTGTTTTAATAAGTGTCGGCAGATTTGTTTTGAATGAGGCAATTTCAATGTACCCATGTGTTGTTACTTCGCTATCAATGAAAAAACAGTCCAAGTACAACGTATAAAGTTTAAATGTGACTCGGTTTAGTGGTTAAAGATAAATACACATATAAAGTATTATTGACAACATTTGCATTGTTTGTTGGCTTTCCAGAACTTTTCAAACTGTTTTTTTTATTGTTTCTTTACCATGTGTTTGTGTTTCTGTGTCAAAATCAGCTGACGGTAAACAAAAACAGCCATTTAATCTTCATAGTGAATCGTTCTGTTCTGATTTTCTTTAATAAAAAGTTTGTTTTATTATAAAAAGTTATGGGTTCAACAGATTTAAAAATAACCCTAGAATTTGGGTGAGTTTTTGTTTCATCTTAAAAATTAGTCTGAAATTGCTATTTTTGGCTTTCAGTGCCGGCGCTGAATTACTGTTTGGAAACATTAAGAGACGTGAAGTGACTTTGCCTCCAACACAAAAATGTAAAATTCATTAAAAATAGTTAATTTCAGTATGATAATAATACGATAACTTTCAGGGAACATTAAAAACCTTTTAAAATGGATGCACGAAAATATACTCACCGAAAGGCCGGAACTTTTTATACAGGATGATACTGTGTAAGTAATAAGCAAGCTTTTTGGACAAATTCTCAGTCATATATGTAAGGAGTAACATTGTCGAATATTAATTTGGATAAAAATAAGAATCCTTATTAATTTAAACATTGCCGATTGCTCTGAATTCCAATGCTATGTGTTATATTTTCTGCATTAAATTTATTCCTTTCAGGCGTCCTGGAATTTTAGTTTTAATAAACGATACAGACTGGGAGTTATTGGTAACTATTGTTAAGTTTTTATGTAAACTTTATTGGTTTACAACATTTCTGCATTGCAGGGAGAATTGGAATATGAATTACAACAAAATGATAACATTTTATTTATCTCGACGCTGCACGGTGGATAAATCGAATGAGCTGACCAGATGAAACTATTTTAATAATTTATTTTTATACTAAAAAATATATTTTTTAAAGTGCATTTAATTTAAAAGTTGTTATTTTTAATTTGGACTTTAACAAAAGAAGTTATCCACTGTCTTTTTTATTCTGGTCAGAGTAATCCTTGGAAAACAAATCTTGAATTTTGGGGATATGGATTTCACTTGCTTGTCCTGTTAAAAATAGGACAAAACTGATGCCTTTCTTTGTCAATAGGTATGAGGAGGGCTTCATGGATAGACTTTTGTAAATCCATAGATTTTTTCCACGAGCTGTCGAGTATAGTATAGTGCCTTGGATTATATACATATCGAATGTAATACAGAATCCAATTTTAAATCTCTGAGCTATCTTATAAACTCAATTCCCTGGTTGTAGAGAAACAATTGTTGGAGCTGAACTTTTTAGCTTGGGTCTTTCCCTGATAAGATGCAGTGATTGATGGCGGATATTGTGACGTTGAGTGTACTATGTGGCTGGTAATCACAGTCACAGGAAAATTCCTTCTGATAATTAGTTCTTATGGGATTATCTTCATGAGCATCTGATAAGAGTTTTGACATTTACCCGGCTAGGACTCAGTTTTTTCTCGTTTTTGCTTTGGTGTTCTGATGTCTTTTTAGATAGGAAACTATCCTTTAAAGATAACTTCTTAAAAACAATGGAAAAGAGGCTGAAAACAGACTATGCGGTCAGAGGTGCAATAGGTGGTAAGAGATGGCAATGTGCGTCTACGAATTTGTGATTCTTCAAGTTCTAAATTATTGTCACATTGCATGAGAGTGTCGGCAACAACGCTTCTCAGGTATCGCTAGTGCTGGTAGAGGCTGTTGTGCACAAATGTCTTCCTTTTCACCACATGGAAAGGAATGTTCTAAGTTTTGAGTCTCGCTAGGTCTAGGTTTTACGGACTATATGGTCAGGACAAGTGATTTCGACAAACTGCCGACAGTGGTATTTCTAAACAGATGGAATTGTAGATGGATTTGAACTTACCAATAGGTTTCCTGATGACTGCAGTGTACATATTCTTCAAATTAAAAATAAATTCTTATTGGGAACGACGTTGTTCCCCTATATTTTTTATATTTTGCTTTAACTTACATAGTTTTTGATGTGAAACAACACAAATGTATTTTTCTTTTCTTAAAAAGTATGGCCAAATTTTTGTATCAAACCAGCTGGTAGCATTATATTTTACAGTTTGAGAGTCATTAAGTAATATATTTTTAAGAATTTGAAAAAGAGAATTTTAAATACGTAATAATTCTCACTTGCTTTTTCTAACAAGGATTGCTTTATATACAAAATTTTTTTCAACCAAGAGTGGTATTTGGCGTTTAGATGAAGAAAAAATTTTAACCCTTAATCACCGTGTTGGCCTTGTCTTTGACAAGGGACGTAATGCTGATATTCGCCTCGAGGTTTTTTTTTATAATATTAGTGACAATTATGTTTTAAAATCTTAATTTCTTTCAACAGTCATATTTAAATTCATGTTTTATAATAAGATGGTCATAAAATTCATATTTCTTAAAAAAAATTCAATTATTATAGGCATTTTATTCTATTGACTTACAGAGGCAAAATGTATTTGTAGTTTCAACATTTTTATATATAAAACGCTTATGTATAAGCAATTATTTAGTACTCACAACATTTATATCTTACTTAACCAACGTTTATCTAATAAACTACTTGACAATTAATATAAAAAACACAACGAAATTATTTACGAATCACTTAAGGTAAGTTTTAGAGCATTTGGGCGGGCATCTTTTAGAAAATATACTTTCAGAACAAATGCCATAAACTTTGACCATATTCCAGTATGACTATATATATGTACAAGTGCCAATTATGTGGTGTATTTAATTAAAAAGATTTTTTAACTTTTCCATTTGATTACGATTATATTCAGCCAACAATTGTTTGCCACGATTTAATTCATTTAAAATATATTTATTATCTGGTATTAGCTCATGAGCTTTTTTCAGGTCAGTAATAGCATCTTCATAGTTTTTAAGCGCGATCTGGGCTTGACCACGTCTAAAATATGCTTTACTGTAAGTACTATCCAAACGTAAAGCCTCCGAACAGCAATATTTTGCATTGGCATAGTTTTCCAATTTTAATTCAACAGCTGCCATATTGACATTATTTACCACAGAGAATTGATCCAATTTTTTTAAATCCTCATCGGAACATGTAACATGTGAAAGTTCTTGCCAATCATAACGTTTGCGCAAAAGATTATAATAACGATTGGCTTTGCGATATTTACGACGTGCCTCATAGAATTTTTCCTGTGTGAAAAAATGATTTCCAGCATTTCGTATTGTCGTTAGTATGGCTAACAGCTCATCACTCTAAAGAAGGAGAAGTTTATTGCATGGTTTTCTTTATGAAATTGTTAATCGTTTTAATACCGTGAATTCTTTAAGTTTATCTTCCCAATCCTGTGGATAAGGTGGCAGATTTTCTTTTGTTTCATCATCATCATTTATAGCCCAGTCTTCATTAGGTTTGATTTCGCCACAGTTTACAATTACAATTTCCTAAAAGTAAGAAATTATACTCAAATACGTTCTATGAATTTGTTTTATTGCTAGAAACCTACTTCGGTTGGTATGCCATCATCGGTGGTATTCTGTTCCATATCACCAATAACACCCAAACCTCTTAATACTTTGCCTACAACGACATTCGTGCCATTGAGATTGTCACAAGCTACCGATGATATTATAAACTGGGAATTATTGGTATTAGGTTTGCCATAATTCGCCATACTAACACAGCCCTCATCTGAATGCTAAGTTCAAAGTAAATTAAAAATGCTTTTAGAAACCATTTCGATAAAAAAGAACAATATGTGAGAGCACATTTACCTCCAATGTAAAGTTTTCATCGTCAAACACAGGGCCATATATACTCTCGCCACATGAGCCATCATTTTTTACAACATCACCACTTTGTGCCACATACACACGTGTAACTTTATGAAAGCGTACACCTTTATAATGTAAAGGTTTACCCAGTGTTCCAACACCCTTTTCACCAGTACACAATGCACGAAAATTCTCCGCAGTCTTAGGAACAACATCTTTCCTCAATTCAATAATTATGCGGCCGGCTGCAAAACATTTCCAATAGAAACTTGGAATTTTTCTTTACAAAGAAAACAAACTCACCAAACTCCGGGCCAATATTTACATCAAGGAAGACAATAGGATTTGTTTTATCAACAGGTTGCGATAATTGTTTATTCATATTCTTTGCGTTTTTATTTAAAAAAAATTCGAGAAATAAGTTTTCCAAAAACGTAAACAAATAAATTCCAAGCAATTCAATATACGTACGTACGGTGTTGTCAAAAACAGTGTTACCTTTCGTGTTTATTTCTCACTAAAAGTGAGTACTTTTTTTGTTCAATCTGTAGATTTCGGGGTTTTGTTTATATTCTTTTTGTTGTCAAATGAGATCTAGTGCAGTTGGTTGAAAAATTCGAGCTACATTTATACTTTTTTTCAGTTACTTTTTCATTTCAAAAATACCGCAGTACCCCCGCTACGCTTTCAGTACTTCTTTATAATACAGACAGATTTTTTCTTTTCAACTGTTTCGACTGGGTGTGAGACAAAACGTACCCCGGCCTCGTGCGCTATAGAAGTTAAACACACACAAAATAAGTGCTGGCTGAGATGTTAGTCTTGATGAAGCGGTTAAATGAGCCGAAGATGTGTATGATATTGTATGTATCTGGTTTACAAAGTACTTTTGATGAAAAAGAGGACCGTTTTTAGTTATAATTTCAGTACCATTTGAAAAACTTGCATTTTTTTGTCAGCACTTATCAGCCTTTTTTTAGAAATTTTTTCCTCCTGGCAAACACTGGACGCGCAGTTTGAAGGTATAAAATTTTCTTCCTGGACAGGTCGGGTGTGCTAAAATTCGGTTTCTTGTTGCGTTAAAAAAATTTAACTGTACACAATTGCGCATATTCTGTTTCCGCTTTCCGGTTCGTGATGATAGTAAAAATTAACCCTGTTTGGTTTGATATGGCGGTCGCTTTGCTGTTTGTTTTGTGCATATGTGTTGTTGGTTGTTGTGTTGTTGCTTGCTGCTGGCCTTGCTGGGTGTGCTGTGTGTGCGTGTGTGTGTATAAAAAGCGGTGGGGTGGTGTGTTGTGTTTGTACGTATGTGCTTTGCACTCTCGTCATACTAGCACGCGACGGGACGGACGGACGGCAAGGTCTGGAAAAATATAATTAAAAAAAATTTAAACTTTTTTAATTTTTTACAAGTGTGGCTGAATTTTGTTGTGGTGAGTTTTTACAAACAGACCCCAACCGGTGGTGATGTATCTGGTGGTGGGTGAATAAATCGCAAACTCGACCAAAGTGGCCGTTATTCGGAAATGGTACTGTATTAATATATATCAATTTACTGGTATGCTGTGGAATTAGACGGCTTTATGGTCTGCGAATAAGTAACTTTCAAACCTCAGTTAGCGGAGCGCATTCATCAACGATGTTGGATACCACCATTATGTACTGCATCAGTTGATTCACAATGTGTGGCTTGTGTTTGGATTAAGGATAATTAATTCGATTAGTGGAGTTACAAACACTGAATAAAAGAAGTACACTTCAAGGATGTAGGTGTTGCCATTGTATCATTAAATTCTAAATTTAAATTAAAAATAAAATAATAATATAATAATAATAATTAAATGGGAGAAAAATAAAAATTTAAATTATTTGGTAAATAAAATTTCTGAATAATTTTTCTTCACTATTTTAAAATTATTTTCAAAGACATGCCAAAGTTTACAGATATAAATTAATTGGGATAGAAACAGAAATTTTCCTTAGGCTTGTCTTTGAAAGATAGTTACTCGGAAACTTAATCCGTATATTTGACCCTTAATTTACCTCTCCCGGTGTTCACATATCTTTCATGCGTACCTTCATTTTAATAGCTGTGCAAAAAGCGTTATAAATTGAGAAATGATTCTTTGCGAAATTGTGACATTAGATATCATTTCTTGTTTGTCTTTTTAGAAATGTTGGTTACAAACACCTACACCACTCTGTCATACTAATACAACCTTACAGGTTTCGATTGAGTGCATTAAGAATATTTGCATTTTTATTTCCTCCTTTACTCTAATAGCTAGGAAGGAATAAATGATATTTAAGGGTGATGGTGCAAGTAACGGATTTAAGGTACAATATTTAAGAAACAAATTCTCGATTCTTAGTCCATGCCACTAAGATTCCTTAAGAGTAAAAAGTACGAACCACTTGTCTGTACAATCTGCAAAGTACATATAAATTCCGTAAAAAATTCCTTTTTTTACGTTTCCAATACCTACCGATAACAAGGTCATGTGAGACATGGTGGTAAAACCCGATACTTGCAGATATAAGGTACGATTGCATCGTAATATCATCATATTGATTATGTATTTAAATTGCTTGGATTCGTTATACCAGTTACTGTTATACCATACTGAAGATGATTTTTCACTCTGCAATAAAAAAAAATGAGAAAATGTGTGGAACTTCGTTAAAAAAGTTACGTCACTTGTCACTAACCTGTGTTATAATTTTCTGTCCATTATAACAGTAGATGACAATCTGAAAACCAGCTGCACCCAGGAAACATAACATTTTAAAAAATAAAGTAATATCTTGTTCCAAGCCCACATTGGCCATAAACATTACAACACACAGAACCAACATACTCAATAGGCACTGGGCCAAGCTGGGATTACGATACATGCCATTTATTTTGTCATAATATCTAGAAGTAGGGAAATGAAAATTTAAAAATTTTCTTTTTTTCCTTAAAGCAGTAGAAAAAGATTAGGTTTGAGTATGACGTCATATCTCACCTATAAATACGTTCATGTAAACGCACACAACAGAGTAAATATTTTACACGCTCAGCTTGTGGAATTTCCTCATCTGTAGCATGTTCCAGTAGCTGATGTAGTATATCGAACAAGGCCGAACAATGTACCACAATCACAATAAAAATTCCATCAAAACAAACAGCACCTGAAATTATTGAGAAGGTTTTAACAAAGCACCAAAGAAGCATTGGAGCTCGTATGTAAATAAAATTGCTATTAAAAGTTCCTCAAACATCTGCCGACTCGACTCAAAGGTCTTGCCATACATGAATGAAATTTAACACACACAACATAGGTGCTGTGAGAAGCTAGGTTGTAATCCTGACTAAAGGATTGTAATGTAAGCTCTCTGTATGAATCTATCTTTACTTACACATGCCACAGATATAATTCTCAATGCCAGTTATCAGATACTGTATAGGATAGTATGGCAGAGTCATGCCATATTCCTCCCACATAGGAAATAACGCAGGCATGGCTAAAAATTTACAAAAAAAAATTTTAAATTTCTGGAAAATTGTCTTTTTAGCTTCGAATCTTACGTAATTGTAAAGTAAAATTTTGCGGTTGTATGTGTGTATAATAATAATTGGCAAATATACACGAGACCATATAAAATCCACAAGCCATTACACAGGATACTGTAAAGAAATTCAATTGTTGTTTGATGTGGAGCCATGAACCAGCTAATATTTCCTTAATTTCATGTAAAAGTTTCTGTTTACAGTTAATGGCTATGAAAAAAAGGAAAGATATCTTCATATGAAGCAAACGGTTTTATTATTTCAATACCTACCCAAATCGAATATGCCCAACTCATAGAGTAGCTTGCCATCAGTAGCGGTATGCAACAGATCATAAAATTCGTGTTGAACGAATACCATGTAAATTAATTTGAAAATCGATATCCAAGCCTGATTAGCAGTGCAAATAGCCTAAAAAAATGTATGCAACAGAAAAAAGAAAATCAAAATAAAACAAAAACAAACAAAAAAAAACTTCCATTACATCTGCTGATTCAACAAATGGCTCCTTACGATTATGCCAAACTAGACAGTATTGAGCACATAGGCCCACCAGGGATACGGATATCAGAAATACATTCACTCTACAACACAACAATTAAGATTCAATGCTTAAATAACCGTTTCATGTGGAAAAACTCTTACAGTTTAATGGGATCCTTGAAACCTGTCTTGTATTTTACATTTACACCCGTCATAAAAGAGATTTTATAAAACGTATTCAAAGTTTGATGATTTAACGCTTCCTGAGCTTCTAAAATATCTCTTAATAACTGAGACATTTTAATGCCAAGTTATTCCTTTCAAAATTTCTTCCTTTCACTTGAGTGTTCAAAAGTTTTACTTGAAATGGTAGGCATATTTGTGCCGTTTTATAGTAAATTTTCAATACTTTTTAAACTGTTTAATTAGGGGTTACATGCGAGTGTCAAAAAATACTGCAAAATTCTCACGCCTCCAAATAACTACTGAAGACAAATTTGTAATAATTTGGCAATTTAGCAGGAAAATTGAAGAGACATTTATTAAAATAAATGTGTGCGTCCAAAAAAACCGGGTCTGTAGGAAATGCAGAAACATTTGTGCATGCTCGCCTAGTTCTCATTGCGGAGAACAATGCTGTTGTTCGCAATAGTGTGACAGAAGAGCTGTCAAGCTTGAATTGTCATTGTGTCCAACATCTCACCAACATTAGTGATGAGAACTTTGAATAAAGATTTGAATTTACACGCTTACAAGGTTGGAATGATGTGACGTTTTCAAGTGTCCTTTTCAAGAAACCTCTTCTGAGACATGGACCCCTTTTATGTCAATGGAGTAGTTAACAAGCAAAATTTCCGCCTTTATTTTAGTTATTGTTGACAGGTCAATACATCCACAAAAGTTGACTGCTTGTTGAGGCTTATGGGTTAATGGCGTCATAGAACCGTCCTTTTGCCAAAATGAAGTGGCCAAACAGTAACAGTGTATGGTGTTTGCTAACGCGAGATGATAACGTACTCTTTTTGACCAGAAAGTGAGGTGGGATGGACGTGGCCGGTAGGTGTGATCTCAACAAAATAATGTCATATGCCATACAGCCAACGTAGCAATGATTCTTTTACAAAAGAAATTTAATGGCCGTGTTATCTCATGTCGTGGCATGTGTTGGTTCCTTTGGACTTCTTTCTTTGGGGAATATTTAAAAGGAAACGTGTACGTTAATAAGGCAAGAATAATTTAAGAGCTAAAGTATAAGATCATCCAGCATACTAACGGTATTGAGCATAAATTATATCTTAGAGTCATTGAATATATGGATCATCGGTTGAAGGTACAGCCGCTGCTAGTATTTAGCCTAGACTTTGTTTCACACAGAGTTGTCGTTAATGCTTCTATCATAATAAACTATTATAAGATAACTTTCTGAAAAATTTTTGTTTTATTTACAATTAATAACGGACTTTCTAGTTGGATGCCTTTGGCATTTCTTATACACAACTTCTTTCGGTTTTAATTCCACTAGATTAGTACCGTATTATACTTTACTTGAATATTTTTTTCAAGTATAAGCAACTGTTCCCTTTGTGCTTATCACAGAGTTAAAATTTATTGACCAAAACATCGATTAGAATAACAATAAAAAATCAACTCACAATTTCTAGAAGTTGCCAGATTGATAATAAAGTAATATTAATGAAGCTAACGGTAATGTTGCCAGTGAGTTATGGAAAAAAGTGAATGTTTTAGTTTTGTAGTAACAGGCTCCTATAATATAATTCCATAGTCTACTTACTAACAATGAATGAAGTGATCAATGAACTAAGTGAACAATCATTTTATTTTCATAGTAAATATTGACGCCGCAGTCTAGTAGGTAGTGGTTCAAATCCCCGGTCAGACGAAATATGAAAAATATTTCTTCGGCGACTTCCTCTCAGCAGATTTCTGGCAAATACTCTAGGAGTAAATAAAATGTCCTGAAAAGGTTCTCAAAAATCTGTTGTTCGGAATTAATTTTAAACTGTAGGCCCCGTCACTCACGTATAAAATTAATACACACAATATAAGTGGTGTGAGAAGCTAGGCCGTACTCCTGACTAAAGTTTTTTAATGGCTAATAATGCGAGCGTTGTGGCATTAAACGCCTTATATTGACTTCGAAACTTAATGAACACAAAAGTCAACACAGCTTGACATGATCATATTTATCGATATCGATAATTCTCAAGCAGTTCAAAAATTGCCAATCAGTTTGTGGGTACTGTCTCTATAATTAGTCCTTGACCCGAAGTTCTCTGTTTGTACTTCTTTTTTCATTCAGAGAATTTAATCAGGCGATACATTTCTGAACTATACAGTGGGTGCTCCTCTGTTCTTAGTTAGCACAAGGGCTATGCGTATGGCTGGTGGGTTCAAAATGTTTTCCAATCAAGAAAATTAGTGGAGTAATGGGTATCTTTTCTTTTTTTTGATTATAGCGTATCGATTTAAACCTCGTGTTTAAAATGTTTTTGTAATTTTTCGAACTATACAGTGGGTGCATGCATAAAAAGGCGACGAATGGCAAGCCTATCGTTCTAGAATTTGCTTAGTTTTCTTTTCTGAAGTGGTAGGAGGCCTCGATAATTGTTTAATACTCTTCATACACAATGTTCTCTTGGTTTTTTTTTTGATTTGTTGTGGAGACATTTCAGAAAATTTCATCAAATTATGTGGTCACTTAACATTCATTATATTATGATACAATAGGAATGCATGAATATCCTTAATGTTTAATCACGTATGAATTTAATCAATTATAATATTACAAAACAAATTAATGGGGCGTTTAGTTTACGAAAACCGCAAATTATTGTGGTTATCATATGCACACAATTAGCCGGAAAATTCGTCAACATAAAAGCAAAAGATTTGGTAGGAAAGGCAGCAGTTTTCGTGGAAATTTCGTAAAAATGTCTGAAGAACTTAATAAAATTTTGCTGAAAAGGACATTGAAAAATAAAAAAATTATAAAACCGTTGGTATGGATATCCTTAACAGTTGGCTGTAATCTGACGCGTATAACTGGATTTAGGGATCCAATAAAACTGTAAGAAATCTTAATCCGTTTTTTATTTCATTTTCTCATGACAATAATTTTCTATTTTTCTTTGTATTCAAAAAAGTATCAATTTAACCTTAATTTTATTGGCATTTTTGGGCCTATTTGGTCAATATTATTTTATTTGGGAAAATCGTTGCAAACCTTTGGTGGTTTATACTGATGTAAGTTATTGTGTTGATGCTCTGTGCTATAATGTTCGTAATAATAATTGCCTTGTTTCAGGCTCTTTGTACTTCATTTCAAACTTGGATTTCTATTAGCAAATTATTGCATTTCTTCTTTACCCAACAAAAGTTTCAACAGCTCTTGCATTCGGCTAAAACTGCTGAAATTCTACAAGATTTTGAAATCCTGGAACTAAGTATTCAAAGTTTTTTGTTAAAAATTTTAGTTTTAATTTCCATGCCTTCTCTTACAAATCCTTACAACCTTACAACATTTTTAAAAGACTTGGCATTCCAGCAAATGACCTCTACAGCAGTCGAGGGAGATATTGTCTTTCGTCTTATGTCAGTATCCTGCCTATGGCATAAAAATAGAGGTTTTTTATCTCTCAATTTCTGACATCCTTGTCTGTGCTCTCAAATACGAAGATCGTTGGAACAGCAGGATTTAAATTTTGGTCTTGAATTGGTTTCCTCTAGAAAATATTTAATTGTCGAATTGAATATTGGCTGCGCTATCACAGTGGGCCTTAATGCTGGCATAAGTGCTAGCTCACCCTTCAAGAGAAGTCCGCCACCCGATCTAATTCATTCATCACAGAGAGGAAATGCTGGCAATGGCTGCAAACCAATTTTCCAGATCTTTAAGCCTTTAACTATCATTGCCACCTATCGAACTAACATTGCCCTGGCGGGACACTGTATCTATCAGGCAACCATTTGCATCGTCCAGTTACGATTTATCAAAGATCATTTTGTCTGGACCCACTAGCCACTCCACGTTTCAAAAGAAAAATCAATTTGCATGGATATCCTCATAGTACTTCGTTTCATGTGCATAATCTAGAGTCGAATCTGTTTGAGTCCAGCCCTTTTTTTATTGGTGTAATGTCTAGGTCCTTTGCCATCAAAAAAGTCTGAAGACTGGACATGAAGTTGAGGTTTTTATTTTTATTTTTTATTGCTACATCGGGAACTGACATTCTGCAACAAAATTTCGTCTCAATTGTGTAGTAGTCAGTGCGTTGGCTCATTAGATGTGAGTACCGTTCAGACATCATGAACAAGACCAAATGGGGCCTTCTTGCCTTTTTTCTGACAAAAACTCTGAGAGTAAATAAAATGCCCATGGAAACTTTTTCATTAAGAGTAGACTTTAAACTGTAGGTCCAACCACTTATGGATGAAATTAGCACGCACGACATGGGTGTTGTGAGAAGCTAGGTCGTAATCCTAACTAAAGAGTTGTAATGACCAATTAAATAAGTAATGGACGGAAATGAAATTGAGCATGATGGGCTATTACAGGCCATTCACATTTTCAGCAGCATAGTTCGGGGTTTCGGAAAAAAAACTGTAAATTTGTAGAAAATGGCGTCCACTTTAACCTTCACTCACATAACACAAGGTCAAGCCATTATAAAATCCCAGAGGTTTATTTTTAGGACAATATCTTGAATATCCATAGTAGTCTAGAGACAGATAACTGAAGCCATAATGTCCCGATTCCTTATAGATATCTGCTCGTACGCCTATTTAATACGTGAATAATTCTTGTATTTCATTATGCGTAGATATTTTGAACAAAAAGAAACTTATACAGGAGATCGAGGAAATTTTAAACGATTCATGGTTGGATATCCGACGCCAATTGAATTTCTATACTGTTAGTGTATTTGGCATCGTAAGTTGGTATTACTTTAGTTGCCTATCCTACAACATCTATTACTCATATGTGAGGCCCAAAGATTTTTATCCATTATTTCGTAAGTATTCTGATTAATATTCTTGTTATGAGGGTCAATTAATTCCGCTGTTTGTATCGAGTACAGCATTTCAATCTTCATTTCCCATTTGGCGTGATAAAGGCTTGCAGTTTCCCTATTATTTCGTATTGTACATAGTAAGTGGCTCAGATCTTCATATTTGCGGTTTGGGTAAGTATTTGTTTTAATTTTTTTTTTTAGAAAGGGGACTCTAGGTACTCTCTGTTTTCCACTTGTAGGTGCTGTAAGTTTTGCTGGTTTTTTTATTGTAACATCATTACATGGTCTAGCTTTGGTGAAAATTTTACGCAAGCTTTTGGCGTATACAACAAGCGAAAATGTTTTACCCGAGGAACGCGTCAAATTCTTATTGGGCTGCTGCAAATTTTACCAACGTATTTATGAGTGAGTTACTGGATATTTGATAGAATTTATTAGCCAAAGGTTTCTTCCTTTCTTGTAGCTATTGCGATGCTATAAACACCCTGTATTATGTACAAAGTGCGCCTTTGTTTTTGGTTAGCACAATGGTCATGTGTTTGTTACTCTTTCAAGCCAGTGTAGGGCTGGTAGGTTCAAAATTTTTTCCAAACAAAAAAATTAGAAGAGTAATGGGCTTCGTTTTTTTTTTTTGATTATAGGGTAACGATTTTAATCTTGTGTTTAAAATGTTTCTGTACTTTTCGGCTGCTGGCTTTGAGGTGTCCATGTATTGTGTAAATGGTCAACGTTTAACTGCTGAGGTAAGTATTTGAGTTCATAATTTCCAAAGTAACATGCCTACGTATTTCCTATTTCTAGAGTGAGCATTTACCTGTGGCTCTATACGATAACAAATGGTATGACGAATGTGCCGAATTTAAATTTATTACACGCATGATGCTAATGAGAACCAATCGTTCGATTGCCCTACAAGTGGGTGGTTTTACCACGATGTCTTTTGTCACGCTCTTGGCTGTAAGTTTACATATGTGATTGAATCATAATAAGTAATGAAAAAGGCTTACAATCTTGGTCTTATTTCAGATAATGCGCTCTACTTGTTCATATTTCTTATTGTTGCGTGAGTTTAACAAGGAGTGAGGGATTAAAGTCGGTCATGATTAAATAATTCAGAAACTTTGTTACGTGCACCAGATTTATTGTTTCTTGTTGACACATATTCTCGTTGAGAGTTATTCACGCAAAAAAAAACACGCTTAATAAAGAATTAAGTAAACGCGGTTACCATATATTGTAGATTAATTGTGAATATAAAGCTTCGTTAGGATTCCAAAGATTCGTCAAGGATTCCAAAAACAGTTTTAGTTATGGTCGGGCAACCTATGGTACCGGAAATAAGCAAAAAATGGACTTGAGGGCGAAATGAAGCTGGAGTGGTCTGAATAGCCATGGTACGAAGAATTCCAAAACAGAAATCCTTCGTGTTGGCGTTACCTACGACTTGAGATATAGGCGACGAAGCTAAAGCGCTCTATGTGAATACGAAAAAAATTAATTTAAAAATTTTACTAATTCTCAATGAGTTCATAGCATTTATATACAACGGATACAACAAACTGTCATATTTTTTGCAAGTTCATTTCTTTGGCAGATGACTAGCATCTTTTGATCACTGACTTTTATTTTTTGGTTGATAACTTCATTTTTTGGTTGGATGACTTTGATTTTGGTCGACGACTATGTATTTTTTTTGGTTAGACTTGCATTGTTTTGGACAATGATTGGCATTTTTCGGTCGGTGACTTGCATTCTTCGGTCGATTACACACATTTTTTCGGTCGATAACTTGTATTTTTTTTGGACGATGGGGCATTTTTGGACGATGAATTGCATTTTTTGGTCGATTACTTGCTTTCTTGTCGATGACATACGGTTACCATATATTGTAGATTAATTGTGAATATAAAGCTTCGTTAGGATTCCAAAGATTCGTCAAGGATTCCAAAACAGTTTTAGTTATGGTCGGGCAACCTATGGTACCGGAAATAAGCAAAAAATGGACTTGAGGGCGAAATGAAGCTGGAGTGGTCTGAATAGCCATGTACGAAGAATTCCAAAACAGAAATCCTCGTGTTGGCGTTACCTACGACTTGAGATATAGGCGACGAAGCTAAAGCGCTCTATGTGAATACGAAAAAAATTAATTTAAAATTTTACTAATTCTCAATGAGTTCATAGCATTTATATACAACGGATACAACAAACTGTCATATTTTTTGCAAGTTGCATTTCTTTGGCAGATGACTAGCATCTTTTGATCACTGACTTTTATTTTTGGTTGATAACTTCATTTTTTGGTTGATGACTTTGATTTTGGTCGACGACTGATGTATTTTTTTTGGTTTAGACTTGCATTGTTTTGGACAATGATTGGCATTTTTCGGTCGGTGACTTGCATTCTTCGGTCGATTACACACATTTTTTCGGTCGATAACTTGTATTTTTTTTGGACGATGGGTGCATTTTTTGGACGATGAATTGCATTTTTTGGTCGATTACTTGCTTTCTTGTCGATGACATATCTTTTTGGTCAATGGCTTGCATTTTTTGGACGATGACTTGCATTTTCTAAATAGAGCACTCGATAGTAAAGATAGCTGTTTTGTAATCCTTGATATCATGGCTATCTATTTCTCTCCCGAGCCCGTTTTTTTATCCGACTTTGACCGATTTATATAGAGCACTTATTTTTTTGGTAATTTGACAAATTTTAACTTTATCCCCCATATCTCTCCATATCAGATTGCGATTAACGTTCGATCTTAAGAAAACCTTCCTATCCGTCTCCTTTAATGGCAATGTTGCAATGAATGAATTCTTCGAAAAACTTCCCCACAAGCTTCCTCAATAAATAATAAGTTTTTTTTAAATTTTTGGCGATTTTCGAATCAATATTGGAGACATACCGTTACGAAATCTATAATCTTTTTAAATTTTTTTATTACACGATCATGCAGCTCTTTACTGAAACCAACTTGCGAGAGATTTTCGACCCACAAGCAATATACTGATCGTGTCTCAGGCATTATATTTAATATATTTGAAATCCTGCGACCTTTTTCTGTTAGCGTAATTGAAGGCAGTCATAAAATGTTTGTCTACAATTAAGGAGGTAATGATTGCCTTTTCGAAAAATTGTAAAATACTTGATAAAAAAAAACATATTTTTATCCGCCATTTTTTTCTACGAAATCCATTATGCAATTAACCGATTACAATGTTTCACAGTTAATTTAGGAGGCGTGTACTTTTAGAAAACCGCAAAAAATATGGCGAAAAACTATTCACAGTTAATTGATTTTAAAAACGGTAAATGTTTACTATTTATCACAGTCTTATTGGATTATTTACGCAAAAATGTCAGAAGATCTGAATAATTTTCTACAACAAAGAACATTGAAAAATAAAAAAATAATAAAACCGTTGGTATGGATTTCATTATCAGTCGGTTGTAATCTAACGCGTATAACTGGATTTAGGGATCCGATAAAAATGTAAGAAGAATCTTAATGCACATTTCTAAAGTCTATAAATTTAGTTTTAATTTTTTTCTTTATTAAAAGTGTTAATTTATCTCTGATTTTATTGGCAACTTTGGGCTTAGTTGGTCAATATTGTTTCATTTGGGAGAATCGCAAAGAATCCTTCATGTCTTATTCGGATGTAAGTAACTGCATTCTTACTGTATATTGGATAACTGTTTGTAACATATTTTGATCCTTACAGGCTGTTTGCACTTCATTTCAAACTTGGATTTCGTTTAGCAAATTATTGCAATTCTTCTTTACCCAACAAAGGTTTCAACGCCTGTGGCACGCGGCTAAAACTTCGGAAATTCTACAAGATTTTGAGATTCTTAAACTAAGTATTTCACTTTTGATTTTCATTTTATTTAATTCACTGCAATCGTTTGTTATCATACATCGTAAGTAGGAATAGGATGATGACTTCATTTTATATTTTATATCCATACGTACGTCGGACATTTAGTTTTGACGCAGCAGAGTACCATGGTTAAAATTAATAGGAAGATTTAAAAAAAATTTTCAATCAGTTGTGAATATAATTTCAATCCAATGAAATAAATCTCAAATCAAATGGATTTCTAAGCACCCTTCTTCAGTCTCTTACGCCAAGTTACCTGCTCCTGCCATCGTAGCTTCCGGTCGCTTTATTGTACGTACTTACCACTCGAAAGAATTTCTCATCGGAGCAGCTTTACACATACCAATGTGTTTCTTTGTGCGACGTTCCTGCTTAAAGCCCTGCTTGTTATCAAGTGGTTCGGGGAGGCTCTTTCTATTTTAAATGGTGGGCTAGTGACGTGGTATCAAAGATTTTTTTTTTGTTTTCAGAAAAGTTGAGCGATAATTGATTTACGAGATTTAAGAGCACTTTAGGCTTCAACCATTTTCACAATGAGTGTGAGACTTCTAGCTTCAGCAAAAATGCATGCACCCCATGTGATCGCCTCTCGCCCTATATACATACATAATTGGCCATTACAACCCTTCAGACCTGGTTTTTGCCTAGCTTCTCACACCACTTATGTTTATATGTTAATTTTATACATGAGTGGCGGGACCTACAGTTTAAACTCGACTCCGAACGACAGATTTTTTTGAGAAACTTTTCATGGCAATTTTATTTTATTTACTTCAACAGAGTTTTTGCCAGAAATCTGTTGAGAGGAAGTCGCCGAAGAAATATTTTTTTTCATATTTCGTTTTTGATGTCTGACCGGGGTTTTCGAACCCTGGCCTTCCGTCTAATAAGATAACATACTACCTACTACACTACGGCGACTACCTACATAGCTCAATCAATAATTCCTCACTTTATTATTTTTAAGCCGATATATTGCCACTTTGTCCACAACTTGGTTGCAAGAAGCTCTTCCTCTTTTGGTTCGGAGATATCTTCACTCTGGAAATGTGGTTCTTCCATATCAAACCAAAATTTCGTATTCCACTTTGTAGGAAGAAATATCAGAACCAAAGCCTTCAAAACTGGGCTCAGCTCTTTGGCAAAATTTGTAGATTTCAGAAGACTACCGTCTTCCTATTTCTATCTTCTTTTGTTGCAAAAGCTGTTTTCTCTCTCTTCCTTTCTCACAGTATCTTTCAATACAATTCGTGTCGCTTCCGATTGAAGAGCTATCATGAATGCTGTGGTTTTGCTACTTTGGCAGTTCACGCTTTTATGTCGTGTGATAGGCTTCTTATAGGAAGATTCTGAACTGAAGTGCGGTCGTTGTAATACTTATCAGGGAGTTCGCCTATATATCAGCATTTGGGTTAGCTGGTATGTGAAAATAGATTTCTGTTGAGTGGGCACCTTCTTACCTAATTGGTCATTGCAACCCTTTAGTCAGGACTACGACATAGCTTTTCACGGCACCCATTTTGAGTGTGTCAATTTTATGTATGAGTGGACCTACAATGTAAGTCAACTCAAAAACAGAACTTTTCATGGCAATTTTATTTTCACACTCAAAGCTTTTGTCAGAAGACTGTTGACAAGACTTGTTAACAATTTCGGCTTGTTCGGGCTCGCACCCAATAATAAAGGGGATAGAGCCTAGAACGTTTGTTATGTCTGTAATAAAACTTTTAAGGCAATCGACCTATATTCGTACAGCCAATAGGTTAATATTTTCACATTGGCGTTTCGGTAAGTAGTTTAGATTTGGGGTTTATGACACTTGATAGTCGGACTTGAGCGACTTCGTATTCTTTGTCCTACTTCTTTTGCCTTACAAGACAGAGATTTCTTGGTGTATAATAATGTATCATTACCTGTAGACATTTCAAATAAAAAACAAATTGCCAAAGAGATTAAAGAAATTCTACAAGACTCATGGACGGGCATCAGGCTCCAGGCGAACACGTTTACAATCAGTGTGTTTTCCATTGTTTGCTGGTATTATGGTAGTTGTTTGGCCTATAATATATATTATACGTATATTAGGCCCAAAGAATTCTACCCATTATTTCGTAAGTATTCTGCTTCGTATTCTGCTTACTTATGAGCCTTCATTAATTCATTTGTTTGTATTGAGTACAGCATTTCAATCTTCTTTTCCTATTTGGAGGGATAAAGGCATGCAATTCCCCTACTATTTTATATTGTATATAATAAGTGGCACAGATCTGCATATATCTGGACTGGGTAAGTATGGTGGAGGTTTAAGTCTGAACTAAAAATATTTATTTTCCATATTTAGGGGCCATTAGTTTTAGTGGCGTTCATATTGTCCTGGCTTTACATGGTTTAGCTCTGTTGAAAATCTCACGTAAGCTTTTGGCTTATGTAACCACTGAAGAAGTTTCAAAAGGCGAACGAGTGAAGTTCCTGGTAGCCTGGTGTAGATTTTATCAGCGTATTTATGCGTGAGTTAATGGATGCTAGTCTATTTTATAAAATTTTTATTAAATTTTCCCAGATACTGCGATGAGTTAAATAAGTTGTACTATGTGCAAAGTGCTCCATTATTTTTGGTTAGCATGTTGGTCATGTGCCTGTTAATATTTCAGGCAAGCGTGGGTTTGGTAAGTTCAAAATTTTTAATTCAATGGAATGAAAGAAACAAATCAGAATTTTTTTCAATTCCAGGGCACTGATTTTAATCTCTTCATTAAAATGTTTTTGTATTTTTGTGCTGCATCCATTGAGGTATCAATGTTCTGCATAAATGGTCAACGTTTAACTACTGAGGTAGGAATTTTTTATAAATAATTTTTTGTAAAACTTATCTATTCACCCACGCATATTTATTAGAATGAACGTATACCGGTGGCCTTATATGATTGCAAATGGTATGAGGAAAGTAGCGAATTTAAAGTTATTACTCGCATGATGCTGATGAGAACCAATCGTGCCCTTGAATTGCAAGTAGGAGGATTTTCTACAATGTCCTTTGTAACACTTTTGTGGGTAAGTTTAAATGAATACTTGAACCTAGCTTTTATGATTTCAAATATTTTTTTATTTAATTTTAGATAATGCGCTCCAGTTTTTCTTATTTCTTATTATTGCGCGAATTTAATGAGTAAAAATTGAATTTTAATTGACTCCTGTTAACATATTAAAATATTTGTTCTAGGCACTTGAATTTTAACAGATTTTGTTAACACCTAACTGAGTTTAGAGGTCCTATATGCACTTAACATACTACTAGTCCAAGAAAATAAATGTGGTGATTGAAAAATGTTTATAATTCGTGAGTTTATTTATCTTTCACGAAGCATTTATTAAGTTAGAATGCCTTCATAGAACCAGCACCAGTGCCTGACGTCACATTAAAGAAATATAGTGCCCCTAGTCAAACTAGCTTAGCTCACAATGCTTTGAAAGACAATAACGGATGCAGCTTAGAAAGTGAAATATTTGCAAAACTTTTAAAAAATAATGCCATATACTCTATGACACGACAAAAACAATAAAAATCTGGATATTCCTTTTGGCTTACTTGCTTGCCTGTCTTTACCAAAGAAAAAAGCTTATGAAGTCATTATAACGTAGTAATAACTGGAGACGGCAGTTAGGGCCTATTGGTTAACGGATACTTACCTAACTTACTTAATGCGTCATTGCAACCCTTTAGTCAGCATTACAATCTAACTGCTCTGTAGGAAATATGGAAATATTTGACAATTTTGGGTATCGGGAAATGGGAATAACAGACATAGCTGTTAGATTGTGCTTGCTATGGCTGACACAAGAGATAATCCAAATAAACTCATAGTAGATATTGGCTTTGCTTGCACAGAGGCAAACAAATATGATCTTACGTCACTTTGCTTTATTTGTGAAGGAAAAATACGAATGAATTCGAATTAAATCCAGCCACAATCCCTTTAAGGTACTGCATAGCAGCCACAACGTGACATTAGTCACTGAGTACACACGCCGAGTAAGTCGCCGTAATTTAGTATGTAGTGCGTTGGCTTATTAGACGAAAGACCACGATTCGAATCCCCGGTCAGACATTAAAAACGAAATATGAAAAAAATATTTCTTCGGCGGCTTCCTCTCAGCAGATTTCTGGCAAATACTCTGAGAGTAAAATAAAATTGCCATGAAAAGTTTGACTTTAAACTGTAGGTCCCCCCAAACATGTATAAAATTAACACACACAACATAAGTGGTATGAGAAGCTAGGCCAAAATCCTGACTGAAGGCTTGTAATGGCCAATTGCGCATGTATTTATGTCTGTATGTATGTACACACGCTTAGAGGCTGGGCATACCTTAAAACGACTTTTGCATAAGTTCCAACGACGAGAAAGATGTGGATTCCACAGAACACTTTTTTCTATCACTATACCGTTTTTTGGGAATCGGTGACTAAGGGGTCTTGGTTACCTAGAATTTATTGACAGTATATGTCAGGTCAAAGGTGAATTTGCTTTTCTGGGCAATTATCAGTCTTTACTTAAATAAAAAGCTTATGATGCCATTAAAGTAGTAACACCTTAAGGCTGCAGTTAGGCGCCGTTGTTTAATATCTAAGATTACTTAGGCAATTAATTGGCCAATTACAACCTTTTAGTTAAGATTACAACCTAGCTTCTTGTACACATGATGTTGATGAGAACCAATTGTCCTATTGAAATAGAAGTGGGCGGCTTTACTACCATGTCTTTTGTGACTTTGTTGTCGGTATATACTCGAATTATACATGAAATTCAAGTGTACTTACTTACTCGTTTTCAGATATTACGCTCCAGCTGCTTATATTTCTTTATGCTGATCATGCAGATCATTCTTATTCTTATGCAGATCATTCAAAACCTCTACATAGATTTTACCACTACCGCTGGCTTCATATTTAGCATCGTTCAATAAAATATCAACTTTCTCTTGTACGGACTTCAATTTGGCTTCAAATTCACCATCATTGGTAACTGGAGTTCGGGCAATTTCGTCTAAGGTGGAGCTCAAATTCTTTTATTTGGCTCTGTGCTCATTTGCAGCGTCCTGTACCAAGTTGTAACGATCAGGACAATCTATGCATCCCAAGTGGCGATCATATTTATTTTCTTTACAGCGATCACAACGATCACAGTGCGTAACCAAGGAAGATTAGTTTTCTAATGAAAAATAAAGTCCTTTAACACTAGAGTCCGTTATTCAACTTACGAAAATGTTTTGTATTTTTATTTTTGTTTTTGTTTTTGTTTTTATTTAAAAATTTAAATATTGGCACATGAATGTACATACATTAAGAAAAAAAATTACAATTACAGTAAAATGTTAAATGTTTTACAGTGAAATGTTAAACAACAGGGCTCCTCCTTATGAATATTACAAGAAGGAGACGAATAAAAATAAATCCTTTTTATTAATAAAATTTTTTTATTATTTTTAAAGAGAGAGAGAGATAGGTGCTTGGAATTAAAACTTAAATTAATTTTATTATTCGATTAGAAGATAGTTTGTTTTTATTGTTATACATTAATTAATACAATGTTTGTTAACATTTAAAAACGGAATTACAAAAACAAATTAATTTTCAATTTATTTATTCAAAGGGCAGTATAGGTTTGCCACACAACATTCCCTAGCTTAGCATATGTATGTGGGTTTATAAGGCACTTTCGAATTGTAGAATAAAATAAAAAAATGAAAACAGAAACTATTTCTTAATAAAGCTTAAAAACTGAGTTTTAACTACATATCGTATATATATTTATGAATTATTTTTTTGTAATTTGTTTTAAACTTAAAAAAATTAAAAATAATAAAAAAATAAAACATTTGTTCGGGCTTCTTTCAAAGACTGCATTCCTTACTGTTGTGGTATTTTCGACTTTTAAAATTTATTTTAATAGGTGGTTATTTAGTTGTAATGCTATGCTTAATAAACAGTTTTCCTTTACGGCTCCAGTCTACTTCTGGAGAAACAATTGGCAGGCAATGCTTCCGATATTAGACGTACATTTGCAACCTCTTGTTGCAGTTCAAATAATTCTTTTTCATATTTTTCCACGGTTTTCTTTTGAATGTTGCGCATTTCGCGGAACTTTTCAATGCGGCCAGATAGATTGGCACGTGCCACATCCAGTTCAATGGCATCCAAACGTATTTCTTTAAAAAGTGAGGTTAATAAAATGTTCATATAAAGTTTGAAAGCAACTGAAGAGCTTATCTTACCCAGTTTTTTTAAATCGGCATCTTTAATGAATTTCAGATTGATTAGCTCTTCTTTAATATCATCCAACTCATTGACAGCCTTATCGATTTGTTTTTTAGCTTCCTCTGTATCGGCCTTGGCTTGACCCACCTAATAAAAAAAGAAAAAAAAAATTAAAACAATTTCCTTCCCTCCACCGAACTGTTGTTACCTTTCGTTTGGCATCATCCACTAAATTGTCATCTTTACTGGAAGATTCTTCCAGTTTGCCAATATCAATTTCGGTAACCTTAACCCTGTGATTTAGTTGGTCAGCTTCATCCCTCAGTTTGCGTGCATTAACCTTAGTTTCATTGGCCCGTTTGCGTATGAATTCGGCATCCTTAAAAATTAAAATTTCGAAATCATTTCTCATACTTTCCATCGTAATATCTTGAACTTACCTTGGATGCTTGTTCGGCATACTTTTGTTGGGCTTCCTGGGCATTCATTTTAGCCTCGTTGGCATTTTTATTAGCACCCTCCAAAGCTTCCTCAGCTTGCCGGATTAGATTCTCTGCCTTTTCAATTTCCTGCTCAATACTGGGTACAGTTTGCAAAGCCAAGTCGGCCTTTTCAGAAGATCTTTGTACATCCGATTGGAAACCTATTTGGGAAGAAGTCCATTCTTTTATTTTAGGTGTCTGGATTAAATTAATTTCGAAATTACCCGCCAAAGTGTGATAAGTGTTATTAGCCTCCTTCAACGTATTGTCACCCTGTTCCACAGCCTTGGTGGCCTTATCGAAAGCATCTTGGGCCCTCTTCAAGAGCTCAATATCATCCAATTTCTGTTGGTTGGCTCTGCAAAACGGTAAATTTATTAAAAATTATTTCAACACTCTCGTACCACATTTCATAGCTTACCTCTGCAACATAATATCAGCCAAACTGATCTCCTCTTCAAAGTCACCAAACAGTTCACCATTGCTATTGGATATATCGTTGACTTGTTGCAGCAACTCATCGGCTTTTTTATTGGCTTCCAAAGCTGACTCTTTGAATTTCTGTATGTCAATCTCCGGAGCTGTTAAACCAGAGACATCATTAAGCAAACTCAACGCAGCATCATAGACTTCATTAGCCTTTGCCAAGGCCTCCTTGGTAGTTTGAGCAGCAGTACCCAAACTTTGTTTAACCGTCTCCAACTCTAAACGCACTTCAGTTCTCAATTCATCGCTGACCTTTTGCTGCAAATTAATTGCACTTTTGGCCAATTCATATGCCTTTTCCACAGCATCGTTAGCATCCTTGGCATTCTTCAAATCAAATTGTGCTTCCGATTCCAAACGATCGGCCAAGGCTCTGGCCTCTCGCGAGATATCAGAGATTTGATCAGATTGCACACCAAACTCTACGGATTTATTTTGTGCCTTGGCCAATGCTGCTTCGCCTTCATCATGCAATAAGTCCAAAGCATCTTTGAGCCTATTCTTAGCCGCTTGTATAATATCCTGGGCAATAGTGTGATTGTGTTTAGCCTTTTCAATTTCATCGGTAGCCGAGTCCTGCAAACTATCCGCACTATCCAAATGGCTGTTAATACTTTCCAAACGCTTATGGAGATCATTCAAAACCTCTACATAGGTTTTGCCACTACCGCCGGCTCCATATTTAGCATCGTTCAATAAAATATCGACCTTTTCTTGTACAGATTTCAATTTGGCTTCAAATTCACCATCATTGGTAACTGGAGTTCGGGCAATTTCGTCTAAGGTGGAGCTCAAATTCTTTAATTTGGCTCTGTGCTCATTTGCAGCGTCCTGTACTAGGTTATAACAATCAGGACAATCTATGCATCCCAAATGGCGATCATATTTATTTTCTTTACAGCGATCACAACGTCTGCCTTCTACATTGTCATTGCAGGGGCACTGGCCATTCTGGTCACATTGGAAGCCCTTTGAACCACTTTCATCGCACTCACAAGGTTTACATCCCTCGGTAGAGAAGCCATAATGATAGACATCACATTGGTCACAGTGTAGGCCCACAACACCAGGTTTACAGAAACACTGACCAGTTGAGCGATCGCATGTGGAATTATATGAACCAACCGGATCACACATGCAATTCTCACAACCATTGCCAGACATGATGTTGAAGTAACCCGGCTGACATTCACCACAATCGCGTCCAATAACATTCGGTTTACATTGGCACTGGCCTGTAACCTGATCACATTGTGATACACCGTCAATGTTTTGTTCCGTTCCGGGTGGATAACAACTGCAACGATCGCATTGACCATGGGGTAAAGCCAATGGATCACCGAAATGTCCTGGCAAACATTCGCCACAATATTTACCAGCTGTATTGTGTATACATTTCAGACATTCGCCACTTGTGCGATTACAGTTACCTACGGCATTAGGGTCTACATTGCCGTTACAATCACAAGACTTGCAAGTTTGTACTTCACCGTATAAGCCAGTAGGATCGCCATAAAAGCCATCTGAACATTGTTCACATCGGGCGCCAAAGTAACCTACCGGACATTCGGTACAAATAACGGTATCACCATTGATTTGCATGCAGGCACCATCGTTAGGGCAGGGACAACGTTTGCAGTCATACGGAGTACCGCCTAAAGCATTGCCATAATAACCACGGGCACACTGATCACAATTATCTCCGGTGGTATTGTGTTGACAAATGCAACGACCGGTTTCAGAGTCACAAATTTCCGCATGACCATTACAATCACAAGGTATACAGGGCATGAAAGGTCCACCTCTGGCAGGACTATGGCGGTAACCAGGAGCACAAGACTCACAGAACTGTCCCAGGTAACCTTCCGGGCAAGTACACTGTTCAATCCAAGTGGCAGGCTGACCCGCAGCACCTCTATGGGCTGTTTGTAGTTCAACATCATCCAAAATAGCTTCACCTTGTTTGGAGTATGTGCCACGAATCTTAATGGCTGTTAGATTAGACAATATGGAAAGGAAACCTCTAGGCGATTGACTGGGTTGCCATTGGTAATCACGATGTTCATGCAGGCGGAAAGTGTATTCCTTAACATCATTGTCGGGCATGCCATTCCCTTGAGCAAATATGGGCAATGAAATCTTGGTGCCAGCACCTTCCAATATAATATCACTGGCACTAGTACTCGGAGCTATTTGGCCAACCAATTGCAATTTAAATTTCAAATCACGATTATATGAGGCTCTTTGATCACCCAAGAAACGTTCGGGTGCCTGGAAGTAGACATACTCGTTACCATGCGCAGTGGTACCAATACTGTGACTGTATTGATTGTATTTGATATCGATATCATGATTGTACAAATCAACGGCACTCCAACGTTCTTTGTGTTTGTTGAAGTTGGAAGTGGTGGAGACAACCGAATAACCGGGTGCAGTTTGACACTCAGAGGTATGGCCATAACAGAAGCAAGGCGTACAACCAAAACGATTTGTCATATCCAAATTAAAGAAGCCGGGTTTACATCTGAAATGAAAAAGGTTACGTTTAAGTTCTAAGTCCTTAATTCGATTTAATGGCACAAGCTTACTCGTTACAACGTTTTCCTTCAACATTATCTTTACAATGACAGATGCCAGTCTCGGCATCACACGAGGGCATATTGCCAAAAGAACCACGAGGATCACAACCACATGGCTGACAGCCATGAGGACCAAATTGATAGAAGTTAGCATCACAGCGATCACACTTGTCACCAGTGACACCAGGCTTACATTGGCACTTGCCTTGACTGTTACACTGCAGTGAACGCGAACCCACTGGATCACAACCACAGTGTATACAATAGTTATCCTCACGCATATAGAAATTCTCTTTACAACGTTCGCAATTGGGCCCATCACGATTATCACGACAATCCAAACAGTGACCACCATGTCCCGTTAAGTTGAAAAGATGAGCATCGAAGAAGCATTTGTCCGCATAACCATTACAATTACAAGCTGGAATATTAGAAAAAAAAAATTGAATTATGATTGGGAAAATATCATTGGATTAATCGGACATTATAACCTTGTAAGTAAAGACAACAACCCAGCTTATCTTACCACCCACATAAAGTGTTTTAATTTTATCCGTGAGTTTAAAGCCGAGTCCGAATGACATGGCAAACAACACTTGCGACGTAATAATACTTTTGTATCAAAATAATCTTTAAAGACTAACTCTTTTTAGTCAGGATTACAACCTAACATCTTACACCACCCATGTTGCGTGTGCTAATTTCATCCATGAGTGGCGAGACCACAGATATTTGAGAAATTTTTCCTTGGCATTTGCTAAGAGGACATTAATTTTCTTTCATTCTAACAACAACACTTGCAGCGTAAGAATACTTTTGTATAAAAAACCTTTTAAGATTAACTGCCTTTAGTCAGGATTACAACCTAACATCTTACACCACCCATGTTGTGTGTGCTAATTTGATCCATGAGTGGCGAGACCACAGATATTTGAGAATTTTTTCCTTGGCATTTGCTAAGGGGACATTAATTTTCTTTCATTCTAACAACAACACTTTACAGATTAACTTACTGTTAACAGTATACCACATGACTGGTTGACGATTTATTAAATTGGTTTCCAATGACAACTCCCAATGACTTAAAGCCATACAAGTGTTTAAAAGTATTAAGAAACGAAAGATTTCCATTCTTAACACCAAGAACATTTCAACTAAACTAAGCAATTTACTCTCAGCCAGACATTGCAATACCAATAACAGTTTTCTTATTGACAGCTTTTTTCTACCATACAAGTTGCATTTTGTGGTTCTAACCATTTAAGGCACTAACGGCTCTAATGCCATACAAATATAAAGCAAATCCCGTTTGCTTTTCATTACAAACACACTGGCTTACCTTTGCATTCATTGACTTCCGTAGATGTTGCCCTTTTCCATTTAACATCATTGTATAGAGGTAAGCATTTCTCACAATCCGGACCATCAGTATTGTGGCGACATTCGCATACCAGTCTGCGTTCACCATTCATGCCAGTGCTGGCCACACATTTGCTGGCATGGCCATTACACTTGCAACGTGCACCAACCGCAATATCAGAAATGGCATAAAAGTACGATCTTAGTACCTGGGCATCACCGAACAGTTCATCACCAAAGGTGTTAAGGCGATCAAGCGTTATACGGATATCAGTAGCAGTTACCCATTCCTAAGGGAGAGAACGAAAAATAATAATAAAATCAAGGAAAAAAGAAAAACTATGATGAACCCACTTGAAGTTCTGTGCTGCGTTCAAAATTAATACCACTTGGACGCCCTTCCAGGGTGGAAAAAGCAATTTCACCATCTCTTAAAGGTGAAATATCACTGTACTCGCTGGTACACAAGGCATGAGCTTCACCCTCACCCTTGCGAATGGCCCGAGAGTCCAGCAAAGCATAAGTATCACGACAGGTGGCACTATAATATTGATATGGTATCCATGGGCATGTCTCACAGGTTCTCTTGTAAATGGCAAACGATTCCGGTCGGGGCGAACGGAACAATAGGCGCACGTATGTAATATCAAATGATTTACCTAGAAGTTCATTAAATCAAATTCATTAATTCATTACATAAAGGCTTGGTTCTGGTTAGAAACTTACGTAAATTTAATGTTAAATTAACATGATTTGGATGCTGTATGCCCTCGTACATGGTTTCCGATTGCCACCATGTTGGATTTTGTGGATCATGCAAATCCGTTAGAAACGATGGATTATGATCCTCCCATCTAATATTGAATTAAAAAAAAAATAATTATGTGTTGTTGTTGTTGTTCTTGTTTTCAAATAAAAATTTAATTTCGTATTATTTACCTGCAAAATTCACAATTCTTGTAGTTTGAATTCATTGTTTGGACACAAAAATGATTTTCTCCCTGCTCACCGCATGTATTTGTTGCTTCGATTTGCAGCTGGTAAGCAGCATTTATGAATTCCGGCATACATTTCTACAAAGAAGTGCAAAAAAATTATCATTAACACACTGATTAGATCATCAATCAATTTCAGATGAAAAGTTTTTCGAGGGTAACAAAACTTATTGCAAACATGAATTATGTATTCATTTGACTAATTTTTCAACTTGATTGTCAAATGCAAATAATTTTCTTAATTAATAAACATTTTAATTGAAATTTTGTTTAGACATTCTATTAAAAAAAAATTAAAAAAATAACTTGGATTTCTTTCTGTTCTTCTAATTCCACTATTGGTTGTCTAAGATTTTTTTTGTTGTTTTGTCACATTTTTGTTAAATAAATTCATTCAAATCTCAAATTGATTGTTGTTGTGTTTTGTTAAATTAAAGTAATTGATATGCATCATCTTCATTAAATTCATTCATTCATTCCAAATGGATGAAGTGAAAGAATGTGCTTTGTAAAGTACTTTTGTGTAGAATTTAAAAGACGAATTCAATTCATAAGCCATAAAAGAACTTAAAACTGAATAAATATAATAAGTATTGTATAGGATCTTCCATCAAGTACTTTCGAACTTTTGCAGTTGATAAAGGCCATCAATTTCAAGCTACATCTCTCATACTAGTTCATAACATAATACATACCCAATTTGGTCATTACAACCCTTCAGTCAGCTTTGTTTTGTGTGTTAATCTTATAAATGAATAGCGGGACCTACAGTTTAAAGTCGACTCAGAACAACAGGTTCTTGAGAACCGTTTTCATTGCAATTTTATTTTTATTGTCAGAATTTCTGCCAGAAATCTCCTGAAAAAAAGTCATCGAAGAAATATTTTTTTTTATATTTCGTTTGGTAGGATATGTCGGATCTGTTGTTTGAACCATGGCCTCATGTCTAACAAGCCAATTCAGTACCTACTAGACCAGGGTGTCATTTATTTTGTTCTGTCAAATCACCGTGGATGAAGGCAATTCGACAACACTTGCAAATAATAAAATTGTTTGATGAAAACAGGTGTTCTGTTCAACTAAAGTAGCGTTCGCTCTTAATTAAAAACCATCTTCACTTATCAAGTCCATTTTTGGATAATTGGGTACATGTTTGAATACAAAAGCTTATCTTGAATGCAGTCTTAAGGTGTTTAACTTGGCTCTGTGCTCATTTGCACAGCATCCTGTACCAAGTTGTAGCAATCAGGACAATCTATGCATCGCCATTTGGGGATCGTATTTATTTTCTTTATAGCGATCACAACGTCTGCCTTCTACATTGTCACTAGCCATTCTGGTCACATTGGAAACCCTTTGAACTGCTTTCATCGCACTCACAAGGTTTGCAATCCCTCGGTAGAGAAGCCATAATGATAGACATCACATTGGTCACAGTGTAGGCCTACAACACCAGGTTTACAGAAACACTGACCAGTTGAGCGATCGCATGTGGAATTATATGAACCAAGCGGATCACACATGCAGTTCTCACAACCATTGCCAGACATAATGTTGAAATAACTCGACTGATATTCTCCACAATCGCATCCAGTAACATTCGGTTTACAAAGTCATCTTCACATATCAAGTCCATTTCTGGATAATTGAGTACATGACTGAGTACAAAATCTTAACTTGAATGCAGTTTTAAGGTATTGTATTGAGTCAGTCACATTAACAAAGGACAAGCACAAATAACTAGGGTCGCCATAGCCCAGTACAGATGGGCAAACTGTCTTATACGGTTTTCAATAAAGAATTTTTTAATATCAACATGCCTACGTTTTATATTTGCGGATCGCGAACAATTTTAAATTTTAAAACATGGCTCTGTTTAACAATAAACTTGGCCACCTTTGGTCTAGTAGGTAGCGTGTTGGACATTTTTTAAAAGCCTGTCATTCGGTTTCGACTTTAAACTGTGGTGGGACAAACCAGGTCGTAATCCTGGCTGAAGGATCGTAATGACCAATTAAGTAGGTAAGTAAGAACAAATAAAATTGTGGCGTTTGAGAGGATACCAATTCATAAGAGATCCCAGAGCGCGCAATGCATCTCAAAGAAATAACTCTTTGATGGGAATTTGTGCTGATCGGCAAAATTTTTTAGAACGATGGCCAGGCCATCACTGTCAAACGCGAGCACTATAGATCAATAATAACCAGCTTCTTTTGACCTGAATTGTTCTACACACGTAGTCTAGTATTAAGTGTGTTGGCTTATTAGATGTGAGACCTTGGTTCAAACCCTTGTCAGATATCAAAATGAAAGTATAAAAACATATTTCTGCGGCGACTTCCCCTCAGTAGATTTCTGGCAAAGAACTCTGAGAGTAAATAAAATTGCCATGAAAGTTTCTCAAAAAAATGTGTACTTCGGACTGGACTTTAAACTGTAGGTCCCGCTACTCATGTATAAAATTAACCAAACAAGATCAGTGGTGTGTGAGCCAGGCCGTAATCTATATTTTTTCTTGGGGGGGCCGGGGATCCGCGAACAATTTTAAATTTTAAAACATGGCTCTGTTTAACAATAAACTTGGCCACCTTTGGTCTAGTAGGTAGCGTGTTGGACATTTTTTAAAAGCCTGTCATTCGGTTTCGACTTTAAACTGTGGTGGGACAAACCAGGTCGTAATCCTGGCTGAAGGATCGTAATGACCAATTAAGTAGGTAAGTAAGAACAAATAAAATTGTGGCGTTTGAGAGGATACCAATTCATAAGAGATCCCAGAGCGCGCAATGCATCTCAAAGAAATAACTCTTTGATGGGAATTTGTGCTGATCGGCAAAATTTTTTAGAACGATGGCCAGGCCATCACTGTCAAACGCGAGCACTATAGATCAATAATAACCAGCTTCTTTTGACCTGAATTGTTCTACACACGTAGTCTAGTATTAAGTGTGTTGGCTTATTAGATGTGAGACCTTGGTTCAAACCCTTGTCAGATATCAAAATGAAAGTATAAAAACATATTTCTGCGGCGACTTCCCCTCAGTAGATTTCTGGCAAAGAACTCTGAGAGTAAATAAAATTGCCATGAAAAGTTTCTCAAAAAAATGTGTACTTCGGACTGGACTTTAAACTGTAGGTCCCGCTACTCATGTATAAAATTAACCAAACAAGATCAGTGGTGTGTGAGCCAGGCCGTAATCTTGACTAAAGGGCTGTAATGACCAATTACGTATGTATGTATGCGGATAATCTAGACACATTTGCTTTGAAAAGTCTCATGCCACATGGTATATTCTGCATAAACAATTTGAAACCATGGTTATCTCATGAGGAGGTGATGTAGACTGATTACTGAGATTGTACGATTTAAAATATACGGGAACCGGTACAGAATAGATATAGGCGGAATAGATTAGAATGTCTGTACTTTTATGGAATTATCAGAAAGGCTTATGGGTTAGATCAAATTGGCAGCTACCTCAAAAGATATAGTTTACTTGGGTCCTATAAGGTTATATTGTAACTCAGATATTAGCTAAGAAAGACTTTAAAGTTTCGACTAGAGTCCGAACTGCTACCAGATCCATACTTCTGCACAGAAAGTAATTTTTTTTTTATACTTTTCCAAGCAATTTTAAAAGTAAAATAAATTCAAGGGTAATGGTATAATAACAACAACAATTCTTATAAATTCAGTTAGTAACTGTAAATTAAAAACTCTTTTCAACGATTTAAAATGATAATTTTTATATTTACCTGAGGTTTATTGTATTTATCATAACATTCCAAGGCTGGCATAAATGTGGTGGGACCATGACCATACGACAATTGTGGTCCATTATTCAGCAGTAATATTGTCATTAGAGACCATGATAGTATAAAGTGTTGAGTGGAGCTTAAGCTCCACTTACTGCGTTTCATATTATTTTTCTTTTTCTTATTGTACTTTAAGGTTTATAAGTTTTTCTTTTCTTTGTTTTTTGTTTTTCTTTTATTTTTCTAATGTTGTTTCTATTTCTATGGAGATTTTCTGTTTGTAATTCGTATTTGCAATGCGTTTATAAGATGGTAAGCGTGCGTTTGTTTGCGTGTGTGTGTGTGTGTGTAAAGATTTAATTACTGCACTTTACAATACCGCAAAACAAGAAAACGTTATTTTTATATAGGAGCAGAGGAGAGAGGATATTTTATTTCATTCTTTTTGTTTTGTTACGTTTCGTTTCGTTTCGATTCTTAGTTTTTCAATACATTTTCACTGAAAGAAAACAGTACAGCAGCAGTAGGCAGGCAGGCAGGAAGGCAGGCAGGCAGGCCGTATCTATAAAAGAAAACTAATAAAATGGAAATAAAATGACTCATTTGAATTTGATGTCTAAGGAACATGGGAAGAATTGTTTTTTTTTTTTTTTTTTTTGTGCACAGATACACATGTGGTTCACACAATTTTCAAATGAACTACCCCAGCCCAGTCATAAATGTTAAGAAAATAAATTTCTTAAAAATTTTCATGTCTTTTCTAAGATCTGGAAATGTTTGTTTCAATATTCGTAGTCTATGTTTAGTTGTTGCCACATGTTGAAGATTTTTTTTATTCTGTTTTGTATGCATGATATACTCCAAATACAATGTTTTTATTTGTTTATTTTGAATATGTATTGTTGTGGTTGTTCTATTCGTATGCTTTTGTATTAACCGCAAAAAATAATAAAAAAAATAAACCAATTGGGCAAAAAAATTAAAAAGAAAAAAAACTTAAATAAACAAACCAAAAAAAAAAAAACGTTTTAAAATAATTGAAAAGTCAACAAAACTTCTCAGACGTACATACATATAGCACAGAGTACATTAATCTATGCATGCATGTACGACTTATTTTGTCTTCATTATTGAATTTATGAAGTCATTTTTATATGTGGAGATTTTTTGTTTCGTGGACCTACTTCAGATGAAGAGTAAAAGGGGGAACAATTTTGAAAATTTCAAATAACATGATATGATCAACCGTTTTTTGAATCGATAGTGTGTTGTTCGAATCGATGATTCGTTTAAATGGTATTTTAAATTCAGAACTATGGTGGATTTAAGTCTGCTGCACATGGTATTGAAGACCAAACGTTTGGAACCTGGGCTTAGATTGATGGGAGACAAGTCTGACATAAAATTCGTAATGGGATTTCGAGACCTAAGAAATCTTTTGGCTGACAACTCACTCTTTAACTGTCTCTTAGTCTGAAGCAGTAGACTCTTTGATTTTGGAAAATGCTTCGCAATGCGACTTAGTAACAAAATTGAATAGAGTAGCTGGAAGCTGGATAATCTTTTAAAATAGAAACTATTTTGTGGTATACAGCTGGTTTAACAACTGATCTTAGAACAGAACCAGGAGTTCTTTTAGCTCAGAATGAATTATTCCCAGACTATTGGGAAACTGATTTTCATCTTCTCATCAACTTCCTTAAGAGAAAGTTTATGCCATCAGAAGACATGCATACAAGTGAGCGCAAAATGTAATGTACATTAAGAAAAAATACATTATAAATACCGTTATTTTTATTGAAATATCATTGCCAAGTTTTAAAATTGAAATGAAAAAAAAAAATTTGAGAAAATTTCAATAGTTGCAAATTTTTCGTGCACTCCTTAGTGGTAAAAGGTGAGTTTGTAAAAAAAAAAAGGATGTTAGAATTTTATAACACCAGTGTACAATTTCTTTTGACGCTTACTGTGCAAACCCCATGTAAAAAAAAATTGGTAATTACAACCAAGTTTCACACTACTTATGGGGGGGGGGTTTGTTATGTTAGGTAATTTATAATGATGAAGGAGGTATAACAAAAAAAACATCAGAACCTCCGACAGTCAGCAGTTATACAGTACTTCGGCTCTTAATGGGGAACTGGAGAAGCTGAATCGATAGTAAGGTCACCTTCTTGCTGGTAGCAGGTTAGTGGGAAGTTCTAGTAATAAGTTGAGACATGAGCCTGCAAGGAGAGACTTCTATACCACTGATGAGTCAAATCCTTCTGTGGTGTGTGAACAAATGTTGGAAAGGTATGTATAACGAAATCAAGCAAAACAAGTGGCCATTTTAGGCATTCTATTTGGAAACTACAAAAGAGTGGATCAGAGGCATGTATCAACTATTCAGAATAACATAAAGTTGTAACCAGTCCTGTGTGTAGACTCAAGTCAGTTATGCAGAATAGCGGTTGTTGCGAACGACAAAATAAAGGCTTCTGTGGACTATGCGATGGAAGCAGTCTGTATCTAGTAGGGTAGTTGTGTTAAGCTGGTATTTATGGACGATGAAGGCCACGTGGTCGAATCCTCGGGGCAGGTACAATAAATGAACGAATATAGATGTAAAAAGAAAATATTGCGTCGGCAACTGTCCTCTCCAGCAGATTCTGGCAAAAAAAACCGGAGAGTGAAAAGAGGTTGCATGAAGAATTGCTCAAAAATCCTGTCGTTCGGAGTCGACTTTAACGTACGTCCCCCGCCACGCCATGTATAAAATTAACTCACACAACTTAAGTGGTGTGGTAAGCCAGCGTAATCTTGAACTGAAGGGTGTAAGGGCAATTATGTATACAGAGAATGTAATCAACGAAACAACATTTAACCAGGAATTGCCATGAAAAGTTTCACAAAAAATCTGTCGGTCGGAGTCGACTTTAACGTAGGTCCGCCACTCATGTATAAGAATTAACACACACAACTAAGTGGTGTGTGAAGCCCAGAAAACATATTTCTTCGGCAACTTCCTCTCAGCAGATTTCTGGCAAAAAAAACTCTGAGAGTGAACAAAATTGCCATGAAAAGTTTCACAAAAATCTGTCGTTCGGAGTCGACTTTAAACTGTAGGTCCCCCGCCACTCATGTATAAAATTAATACACACAACTTAAGTGGTGTGTGAAGCCAGGCCGTAATCTTGTCTGAAGGGCAGATCAAGTGCTAGGCAGATAATTGTCACCGTGAAGACTTCAGGATGCTACTCGAAGTTTGTTAATGTATTAGGCTTGGAGATGCAATTGTAGGGATAGCTTATAAAGCTACCCTAAAATACCCTAAAATGCTAAAGAGTGGTAATGGAAAAAAATAAAGCTGGAGAGGAGTCGTACGGTCACAATACTAAGACACCTCTTTACAACAATGATAATAACGCAGTTCAATAATTTATGGGAAGACGAGAAAATTAAAGCAGTAGCCATATGTTTTAAGAGATGTGATAGGCCGCATTATTTGCAGTCAAGCAATCTATTGGAAAATGAAAACAAAACAACTTAGATCGACAAAAACATAAAATAAGCATCATTTCGAGCAGGGTGTATGCATTTTTGAATGTCTGCTATGAAATCGCTTGCCTTTTAAAACAAAATTACTAACCCAGCAATACGTACAGTACACCACTAAATATAGGATTTCATAGAAAATTCCTCTGCTCTTATTCCTTAAATAGCAAAAAAAACCCAAAAATCTTAAATATCATAATGAAATAAAAATTCTGTCTCAAGTTAGACTGTCTGATAATTAAAAAAAAAACAGAAACAGAAACAGAAACAGAAAATAGAAAATAGAAAATCTAATCATTCCTTGCCATGATATCATCTTTGCAGCAACGGAGCAAGCCGTAAATGTTTTAATTTTTTAATCTTAATTTTTCTACGATAATGCATGCTGAACTGACGTGTTGATGTTGTTGGTCTTAAATTTCTCTATGATGCATTAAAAAATGAGGGAAAAAAAAGATACAAAAAAGGTTAAATTAATTTAATATTTAGTTTTGTCTCGTTAATATTTAATCTTTCGGTTTAAAATTACTTCCATCATAACAAACAGTATATTCTATTTGATATTTTGTTGCCCAGTGTAAAAATGTAAAATGATATCATTATCAAAATTAATTTTTGTTGTTTTGTTTTAATTTATACTCACTCGTACGAGTAATTACATGCATTTTAACATTCAGAACATTATTACGAATACTTATTCGCATTATAAATTATTAAAAATATTTCATATGTATGTATGTGTGTATGAGTATGAGTATTCTTCTAACGAAAGAATGTGTTTCCATTAAAGTGGCATTGAAATCCAAAGAATTTAGTCCAGTCCAGTTTCAATTATCATCATCAGCACATGAATTATAATTTTTGATGTATTGGGTGTTACAAACCACACGCTAGTGTCATACAAATACCGTGTCATAGAGAATCTGAGCATATTTCGGCATAAGGAGATAAATTATTATCTTGTTTCACAGTATTTTTAGGGGAAAAAATTTTTTGTTCGATGTAATGAAACAATTTGGGGGAAAAAATTCAATAAAAGTTGCCAGTTTAGAGATTTTCTTTTCAGTTAATAAGGATTATGCAGCGTTCTTTTATTTTTAATTGGACCATATCTACATATGTACATAAGTATGTTACTGACCCTTACAATCCATGTTGTGTGTTCTGTAATCAACATCAACTTTAAACGACAGATTTGAGAAGACTTTTCATCGCTATTAGTTAGGTAGGTAGGTATAGGTGGCCGACCCTCCATTGTGATACCACAATTCATGTTACTTATCTCCTAGTCCTGGACCCACTTAGAGCTTCCAATGAAGCGACTCAAACTACCGATATCACTGTTCGACAAATCAGCTAGATCATCGATATAGTAGGCACCACGATTTCTCTTCCCCCTTTGACATAGTGTCGGGCATGTTCCTCTTCCTCATCTCTGCAGACAGACAAATGCGCTTCGCGTGCACACCCATGATACAATACCCCGGCACGACACCGACGACCGTACTGAACGTGCTTCTTTGGAGTTTAAGCAGCCTTGTAGTGGACGTTATATCCAACGTCGGCCAGATCATGTGCGCCGTTCTGCCCTTATCCGAAGCTGCCCACCTTCGGTTGAATGGAAATTAGTTACTCCCAGCAGCTTTTGCCAGATGGCTGATGGCTTCTCTTTAAATTTTTTTATGTCATAGTTGAACTAAGAACTCGGAACTTAGAGGATTGATTGAAGAAGGTACAAAAAGGAAGGAATAAAAAAGAGTCTTCCAATTGTGAATACCTAGCTTTGACAGCTGATAACGACCAGATTGTTGCTGCTTACTTACTTAATTTAATCACTACAACCCTTCAGTCAAGACTACGACTTAGTTTCTCGCACTACCCCTGTTGTGTGTGTTAATTTTCTACATCAGTAGTAGACAACGAATTGTGTTTGCTGAAAGGACGCTACTGACGATACCAATCTACATGAGCTCCAAAAATTATTTCCAAAAGTCTTTGTTTATTATGGATTTCCCAGCTGGCAGTATCACCGATCTATACTCCTTTGAGAACGTTGTTGGACAGCACATCTTTATCAACTGCCAGCAAAATGGCTGGATGATTATCTTTCTTCAGGCTGAATTGGACGATCTGGACATATGGTTTCAACTGGCAACACTACGTGCTACACAGCTTATGCCACATTGAATATTCTACACCCAGCTTTTGAGGCTTCTCTCGTAGAGATGAAGCAAATTGGAGAACGTGGTCGTGTTCTTTGACCTCATTAGATTTGTTTTTGTGGGGGTTTTCTTAAGTCATTGGTGTACACGAATCAGTTGCAAAACACAGCAGTCCTAAAAGCCAACATAAATTATGTTATCTGGCAAATTTAGCTTGATTTATGAACCAGAATCATGGTTTTCAGCGTTATATCCAAAGGAACCGTGATGGATATTTTTGAACGATATTTTATTCAATGCATAATGTTATGTCAATAGGTCTTTCAAAAGCATAATAAATGTCCATGATGTCTCACACGCACTTTATTTTATTTAAATTTAAAGATTGGAAGCGCTTAATGCATGATTTGTGTACAAAGAAAACTTAAATAACTATTCAAGGAATTAGAAAACTTGGTCTCTATGGATTATTGGAAGTTTGCGTCGTATTGTTGGGTAGAAATTCTATAGTATTGCGAACGGAGGTTCTTGAAGTGCTCTGAATCCTGGAAAGGATTTTACTATAATCTCTTCCATAAAGCTGTCTCGCTCTTACCAAACTCAGGATTAATTATTATTTCATTATTTATTATTATTGTTTAATTATTGATTCACTTTAAAGAATATGCCTTTGAAGTTTCAACAACTTTGAATTTAATATTCGAGATATTTTGTCGAAAAATTACCGCAAACTTAATTTTGAAATCACATCCAATAGAGTCCCCTTTTTTAGTATATGTATTGTACAAAAACAAAATTAAATTTAAACACATTTCCACATGTGCAGTTAGACCTAAATTCTTATCTCAAAAGGAACTCAAGTATATTTCTTGTTTGTGTTTTTGTTTTATAAGAAATATAAAAAAAAAAAAATAAAAAAAAAATATGTTTTAAGTCCACAGCGGATGTAGTGTGCTGGAAATCTTTATAAAATATTTTTGAATTGTAATTTATTTCATTAAAACTACATACGTACATACATATATGAATGAGCCAATTTTAATATACATGTACCATGTACCATGTACATGTACATGTATTTGTACAATAACAAATTAAATCATATTTTGTATATAAACAATGATTGTTTCATAATTATGGAAAGAGAAACATAAAAATGAAAAAAAAAAAATTTTAATGAACCCAGTGACAGTAATTCTTTGGTTTTTTTTATTTTTAATTTTTTTTTTGATTTTTTTTTTTCTTTCATTTCTAAGTTCTTATCAGTAAGAGTCTTTCTTTACTCTTTAAGCACATTTAAACTGGTTCTACATAAGAAAATCTCAATGTACAGGCTCTTACACATAAAAGGTTTTCCTCAATGCTTTCTTCTTTCTTTTGACAGTTGCTGGGTAGCAAATGTATTTTCAATTTACTTACATAATTGCCGCATTATCACAACAGTCTTATGTACTATGTGCGTACAATCATTACAATCCTTTAGTCGGGATTAAAACCTATGTTCCAAAACCATCTATGTTGAACGACAAATAGGAGAGGCTTTTCATGGCAATGTTATTTACTCTCAGAGTTTTTGCCGACAGAGTGATAAGAAGCAGTCGATGAAGAAATATTTTTAAAAATTTCATTCTGTTCGAGATATTTGAGCAGAGACTTGAACCACTGGTTCGTGCCTCAAGAGCCAACACACTACCTACTAGATTATGGCGACTTCTCATGAAAATCAAATCAAAATAATTGAAATCCAGCAAAAAAATAGATAAAATTGCGTCAAAACAAAGAAAAAATGGGGGAGTTTGGCCTTAAATTAAAATATTTTGGCATTGAAACATCCGAGTTAATGCAAGAAAAAGCCTTGATGTTGCTAATTTTGGTGTGACAGTGAGAATGCCTCTGTACTCTAAAGCTGGATTCAACCATGGATTCACAATTTTAGTTTTTTGAGAGTTTATTCTGAAACGATTCACCCACTTTGAACAATTGTTCTGGAAAAACAAGGCTACCATATGAAATATGTTTGTAAACGACCTATTAGTTTTACTATTTTTCTATCAAATATGCTTATAAAATTGAAGTATCTGGCATCACTGTTAAATTGTTTCGGAACAAAAATTAAAATTAAACCAATTCAAGCTGAAATTGTTTCGAACAAAATTTACTCTCTTCCTCTCTCTCCCTCTCTCTCAAAAAGAGAAACGTCAAACTCCATATAAAAAAATTGTTTCGGAACAAAAATTTGGTTTCGAAACCGTGGGTGAATCCAGCTTAATAGATCGTAAGTTGGCTCATTAGACGCGATTGAAACCTTAGCTCAGATATCTCCAATAAAGTATATTAAAAAAAAATATTGTTTTTCGGTGGCTTCCTTTCTGCAGGCAAAAACTCTGGGAGTAAATAAAATTCCAATGAAAATGTTCTTTCAAATTTTTTGTGAGGAGTCACCTTTAAACTGTAGGTCTTGGCACTCATGGATAAAAATAACGGACGCAACATGGGTGGTGTGAAAAGTTAGGTTGTTATCCTGACTAAAGTAGGTAAGTTCGTGGAGTAAATGCCGCACATGCCAAAGGAAAAAAATTCCATAAAATTTTACCATAGTATGGCAGCCCCTATCGCAAGAAATATTAATTCAAACAAACTTGCACACAAAATCTTCAAAAACCCCATGACAGATTGCAATTCAACAAGAGTGTTTAATTTTTATTTGAAAAAAAAAAATCAAATTTGTAAGATCCTGTATTCGGTCAAAGTATTTTTCCTATTTACATACATACTTTGTTTACATATTTACATTCTTTCAAAACAATTTTGTTTTTTGTTTTATATCCACTTAAAGCCTGCCTTTCTCTATAAATACTCGTATGTACATATTTGCCTAGTAAAAATGATAAAAACAGAGACAAAAATTGTTTTTCTTTTTGAAAATATTTTTCAAAAGTTAACATATTCTGTTGTTGATAATAAAGAATTTTTATTTTTAATTTTGGTTTTCAGTTTCATTCAACCATTTGTCATATTTATTTACAAAAGTTGTTTAAAAGAAATCAAATTAAAGAGATAAAATTGTATCGCATGTATGGTTGACTGATATAGGAGAAGGAGTTTTTATGTCAGGCTGTGTGTGGACGATAACCGAATACTCCTTTAAATAATTGAAAGAAAAAAAAACTTCATTTTAATATGATATTTTGTTTTTGAATTCTTGTTCTATTGTTTTATTTATTTTTAATTAAGAAGTGACACTAATTTTGCGTTATTTGTTACACTTTAAAATAAGACAGGAGCGAGGATTTTTTGGACCGAATCCTTCTAAGAAAATTTTTTTCAATATTCATTGCAATCTTGAATATAAAGGATGTTTATTTTGCTACTTGATTTGATGGTTTTTTTTAGTGTCTCGCACCTTTAACATTAAAAAGATCAGATCGATAACGAAAGTCAGTTAGAAAGTCAGCCGTCTTTTTGCTAGGTACAGCAACGTCTAGGTAAACCTAATACATTTTATAACAGCCTGCTACTCATGCTTAGATTTTAGTGTGTGGTTTCTCAGAAAGTCTGTCGTTCGAAGACGACTTTAAACTGTAGATCCTGCCACTCATGTATAAAATTAACACACACAACATAAGTGGCATCAGCAGCTAGGCCGTAATCCTGACTGAAGGGTTGTAATGGTCAATTATGTATGTATGTATGTTTTCCTATTCGCTTTTCCTTTTAAATTATGTTCGTAACATGCGCCAATGGCAATAAATTTACCATTTGATCATGAGTAAACTAAAAAACGTACAACGATTGCAATTCATTGAATTTTTATTATCACAATTCTTCAGCTATGAAGCTTGGCTTTAGTTCAATGAGTTCCAGAGACAGTTCGAGAGCTACCTATGCACCATTTGATAAAACGATTTCAGACTATACTTCCTTTAGAAGCAGCTGTAAACTCAAAGGCGCGGTAATTACCAAAATTTATTTTGTTAAAAATAAAAGAATTTAACCCTGTGGGCCAATTGAGAGGCGCTAGTTTTTGAGATATTTTTTTGCCTCGTACCTCATTGCGAAAGTAATAATTTTTTTCTCAATGATTTGGCTGAGTTTCGAATGCTTAAATTAGAACTTTAAGCTGATGCAGTAGAAGGTTAGAAATAAATTAAATCGCGATATAATATTCACTCGTACTTTTTGCATTTTTCGGTTAGGATATGTCAAAGATCTAGGTAAAGCAGCACTTATAACATTGGATTTGGATTTAAAGCAGCAAAAACCTTTATAAAAAAGGTCTATGTACTCCATTATAAATATGAAAGGAGAATTCGTCTATCGACAAAGGAAAAGGAAAGCTGTAGTGATCATTGCTGAAAACAGAATCGTAGTGTGAGACAATAATATAAGTTACTAGGCCACAGTAAAAACCAATGAATCAAGGCACAGTCTGTAAGAAGTTCTTAGAACCCATAAAGTACTGTGTTAATAGTTCTGATCAGTTCTGTAGAACACAGAACAGAGACAGAAGAAATGAGTGATAGTCGCGATACATTTATAAATAATTGGTCATTACTCAGGATTGCAGCCTAGTTTCTCACACTACTTACGTTAAGCGTGTGAAATTTTATCCATAAGTGGCAGGATCTATAGTAGTCGACTGCGATCAACAGATTTTTGCGGAACTTTTCATGGCTATTTTATTTGCTACCAGAGTTTTCGCCAGAAATCTGCTGAGCTGAGAGGCAATTGCCGAAGAAATATTATTTCGTATTTCGTTTTGTTCGACATGTCTGGAGCTGGGGTTTGATGCTTGGCTTCACGTCTAATAAGCTAACACACTACTTAACAGACTACAGCAACTAGTGATAACTAGTCTCAAAACTCTTCTTAACCGAATTTATAATCACTGGACCTGGACCTGGATCTAATAGGCTAACACACTACTACAGCGACTAGGCATAGCCAGTCTCAAAACCCTTAAACTAATTTAAAATCACTAGAAGCGCTTTCGCAAGAGATTGTATCCATTAAACTGCACCCTACAAAAGCATGAGGCCTGTTACAGGCATAAATCGTATTAAAAACCTTGGACCTTTGAGTTTAGAAGAACAAATTTTTTTAAAATCCTTTGAATTCCTTTAAAATCGTTTGTTGAGATCTTTTAAACTTTATTCTCAGAAGATAAGAACATATTTTTATGCACAGAAGATTTATGTATTGTTTCTGTAAGGCAACCAATTTCACTTGTCTGTCTCAGAAGATAAGAACACATTTTTATGCACAGAAGATTTATGTGCTGTTTCTGTAAGGCAACCAATTTCACTTGTCTGTCTGTTTGCATGGAAAACACAAACAAAATTGAGTGTTTTTGTTTGTCTTGCAAGTGAAATTGCTTGGGTTACAGAAACAGGCCCTTAAATTAAACTTTAAAACTTGAAACTTTAAATTTGAATTTTTTTCCTTTAAAATTTCCTGCAACAGATAAATTCTAATTTGATTTTGCCTTCTGCTATTTGGTTTGCGTAACTGTTGGTTTAATTTAATTTTTATTTGTTTTATTGTTTATGCTTTTAATTATTCTGTTTTCCCTTATTTTCTACATTTTATTCTCTGTTTTTAACCATTTTTCAAGATGTTTATTTATTTTTTTCTTTCTCTTAATTTTTATTTGTTTATCTGTTAGATGTGAAATCCCTGAGTATAGAGAGTAAATTTGAGTTTGCAATATTTACTATTCCAAAGGTAAACAATTTCAATTTAAAAGTGAGCAGGTAACATGTACTCAGAGATGCTCTCTTTGACAGTCGGTGTATCTAAAAGTATTGCAGTTGTAATATGCTCTCTTCTATGGGAATAGAGTAGAATGAGAAAAATGAGAGAGAGAGAAACATAAAATGTTGGTGTGTTGAGTTTGTTATTGATGATCGCTTATGATTGTTGTTGTTGCTATTATTGGTGGCATGAAGTAAATGCATTTTCAAGTTACAAGATACACAATCTTTAAGATACTTTTATACAAGACAACATGTTTATTTTTATTATTTAGTGGGTTTCTTTATTTTTTTTTTTAGTTTAGTTTTAACAGAATTTTTGTTTTGTTTTTTTTTTGTTTGTTTGTTGGTTTTTTGTTTGTTATTGTAGGCTTTCTTTATGCCCTAAATAAGGGTCATTCAGTTGTTGAAAATTGTTGCAACACAGCACTGTTAATAAACATAATTTCACTTGCATTCTCATTTGTTTTTATTGTAAATTTTTTTTAATAATTTTTTTTTTAATTTTTTTCTTTACAAATTTCCATTAAAAAATATTTTCATTTGATTTTCTTTTGTTTTATTTTTTTCTATATGTGTGAACATGTGTTAATTTTTATTTTTCAATTTCTACTTGATATTTTGCTGAGTTTTTGGTTTTTTTTTCATATGAATTTTCATTTTCATTTTTTTTTTCAATTCCAATTCTTCGTAATTTTTTGGTATTTTGAGTATATTGCACTTTTGCTTATTGGTTTGTGGCTTATTTAATTTTTTGTTGTTGTTGTTTTAATTATTATTTAATAATAAATTCCTGTAATTAAAAGCTTTGCCAACAAATATTAAACAACAAGCAAGGAAACCTTAAAGGGTTTCTAAAACATTATTCTTTTAGCCGATCTTTACTTCTCTCTTCTAAAAAAAATTTGTATATTTTTTCCACTTGGAATTTTAGTTTAGTTTTTGAAAAATATCCGCCTACTTGCTTTAAAACCAACCGTTAACGAGGACGTCCAATACTCAACTGAAAGTCGATTTTACAAAAACTCACTACGAGTACATACTCATATCAGTCAGCTCAACTGAACTCAACCCTTTTTGGGATTCAATTCACTTCAATTCAATTCCATTCAGTTTAGTTCAGTCATTCAGTTTTTGTTTCCATGTACTCTCTCTCTCTCTCAGTTATACTAATACATGGCTTAACTAGAGTTGAGGCGTCGTATAGGTTAACTAGATGATCAGTATTTAATGAACGTATGTTTGTGCTTATGTTGTGGTTTCTTAAAGTCTGTATTCCATATGGCAGTGAGCGTAAAATTATTTCTAGCTCTGCTCATGAAGTTTTTTTTTTTTTTTTGTTTTCATCCGGCCTGTGATCTCACTCACGAACGTGTGTACAGAGATAAATTTTATTTTTGTAGTGAATTTGTATTTTTTTTTTATGAAGTTTTTTATTTTTATTTTTCATGCTGATGCTGTTTTTGTTTTTGTTTTTTTTTTGTTAATAAAACACACATTCATCCGTTATGCGTTGGGGACATAAGCTATAAAAGGGTGACCATGTGGGTCCTTAATTCAAAAGTCTTTGTCGGTATGATATCCAGAATAGCGGTACAAGAATGGTGGAAGTTTAGTGAATACTGAGTTGAGGAAGGATATCTCTATAGGAGATCTATATAGGAGATCTATAAGGTAGATCTATACAGGTTTACGTAATTGAGGAGAGAGCTCCCTATTGCCTTGAACGTTATAACTAATGTATCCTTGTCCTTATCCTATGGTGCTCATTAAAGGCTTTTGGGACCCAGATAATTCGTAATTCTGGCACTCATTTCTTTGCAATCTATGCCAGAAGGACAGACTGTCTCGTCATCACCGTATGATACTAATGAAATATTCCTTGGCGGATCCCGAAGAGCGGTCAAGTTTATGTCGAAGAGGATTGGTGACAGTAACTTTCTTGTTTATCCTTTTTTATCTTTCATTAATTAAATTTTTGGCCCTTAAGTTCTCAGGAGCCTGCTTGTTTCCCAAATAGTTTGTGACCCAGTGTTTTATAGCGTTAAGCATCCTGGAGTTACAGATATCGTTCATTAGTATGGGATAATCAGCCATGTGGTAGGAAAGTTCCAAGGCAGATCTAGATATTGTGTGGTTGACTACAAATTCAAGTAATTTCGATTGAAATCCTAAAACACTATAAAGAACATCAAGGAAGGCCCAGACTGATACCCAGTTTCTGTAAGAAGAATGGTTTCGGAAGAATGTTTACAGGCGACTGTCTGTTTGTATGAACATTTTATTTGTAGTTGTATGTTGAAGGTTTTTTATGCAAACAGAAGTTTGTCTGAAACCATACGTCTTACTAAAACATACTCTCTAAGATTAGTGAAGGACATAGGGATGTTTTAAGGGTGAACATCATCAGTTTGGTTCGTAAAGTAATTCTAATGCGATCAATGAATGTGAAGTACAAACTCATAATGAAGAGAAAACCTTGTACCTTTAATCAAACTAATGCGACAATGGGTGAATAAGTCCATGACTGTTTTTGTAACTGAATGGCTAACACAGCTAATTGACTAAGCCTAATAGTCGCTCTAGATCTAGGAAGCGCGTTTCATAGGGTTCTAGGCAATTGTCATCGTGGATATTACATCCTTAAGAGAAACATTTCTTTCTCAATCTCATTGTGGATATTACATCCTAAAAACAATTTAATTCTGATAGGCTTTAAAGGATCTGCGATAAAAATTGATTACTCTGCCAAAACATTTTTAATATTTTGTGCAAGCAACGTTCTATACAAGCATTCTATGCAATCAAATTGTGAATTAAACCTCAAAAAATGTTGGAGTACTTAATTTCAAATAAACAATACAAAATAAATAGCTCTGGGCACTCCAAAATAAATTTCAAATTAAAAACTACAGCGATTATAACAACAATGTCTAGAAAATAATTGTTGTACTCTACAGCAAAATCTAAAAAAAAGGGAAGAAAAAAAAACAGAATTACATACTCAATGAAAATGATCAGATTTAGTCTGAGGCCCTAGAGCAAAGCAGAACAATAACTCTCTTTAATAATGTGAACTTACTTAAGCGATAAGACTGAAATGAAATTAAAAGCATTTCTTCTTCACTATAAGCAGTAGTGGACCGCTTTGTACGCTATGACGGCAAATATGGAAAATAAGAAACAATTAAAGATTAAGGCCTTCATTTAAATGTCACTGAACATGTACTCTTACTTTACATTCTGCGTGTAGAGGAGTGCAAGCAGTTTAACTGAGGTTAGGGGAAATTAACTTGTTTAAGTTGAATTCAATAAAGTTTGAAGGAAATAGTATTCCCCTCTTGGCTCACTATTACTTTAAGGTCTTACCACACCATATTCTGTAGCAGAGTAGAGTGACAGAGTGTAGGGTAAACCATATGATATTTCATTTAAAATTTCAATAATTTACGTACTCATACAAATGCTTACATGAATGCTATATTCACGCATACACCCACATTAATTTAAAAAAATGTATGTGTGTTGGTAATAATGCTTTAAAATACGATGCTCTTTAGATAAACAAATAATGAAACTTTAAAAAAATTTTTTTTTTGTTTTTTTTTTTGTTTTTCTTTTTTTGGTCTTAAAGATCAAAATAAACAATAAAACTGCAAAACAATGAAGTTAATTAAAAATATTTGTATTTCTGGTGTCCTGAAGTTTTATTCCAAATTTATATTTGTCTTGTCCGTTCTTAATATTTGCAAAACAGATTTTTATTTATTAAAAATATTAAAAATTGTTAAAAATTATTGCAATTAAAAATTATTTGTTCTAATTTAAGAGTTAGTTTATGTTGTCTAAAGAGTTTAGAAAGGTTATCATAAAAATTTTCGACAAAAATTTGAAATTCATGTTTGCTTTACAGAAGTCTAAAATAATGAATTCATTAAAATACTCCTTAGCTATTGTGTTTGTCAGAGTTAAGAAAAAACTTCTTGCTTCATTGGTTTTTACAACCATTTAGTCAGGATTACAACCTAACTTCGTACACCAATCAACAGTTTAATGTCGTCTTCGAGCGAAAGATTTTTTTTTAAAAGCTTTTCATGTGAATGTTATTTACTCTCAGAATTTTTTGCCAGAAATCTGCTGAGAGAAACTCGCCAAGGAAATAATTTTCAGTATTTTGTTTTATTCGAGATGTCTGAGATGGGGTTTTAAGCCCAATACGCTACCTACTAGACTGCGACGGATTCCTGGCTATACTACAGTGGAACTGAAACTGTATTACTTCTTTTTAAGTCTCTTGGTTCTTCTGTATTGAATTATAAATAAAAAATTTTTGTTTGCAAACTATTAAAGAGAAATTTGTTATCGATATATATCGATATATATTTATCGAATCAATTTTATTTATTTCTGACAAATTCTCTTTGTGTGAAGGTGGCGTACATCAATGTACAACTAATTCCTTAACATGCAGAAATAGAAACAAATTTTAAATTTATTTTTAAAATATTTTTTTTATTCGATAAAACGCTGTCATATGTTTAAAGATTGATAAGAAAACGTTACTTTCAAATTCATTCATAGAAAATAGAAAATTCTCGTCAAAATTGATAAGCAGAGTTCGTTGTGCTCTACAATTAATTGCCTATTGAGAAGTAATTTGAAAAAGAAAATTTTTCTTGCATGCCCTACAATCTTACTTCCATTCATTATTTTTTATTCCTCAAAAAAAAAAACAAATGAAATTAAACTAAAATTTTATTATTTGAACTATGCACCGTGTTGGGAAGATTTCTTCATTCTCTCATGCGAAATACGAAGAAATATTTCATCGGTGACTTCCTCTCAGCAGACTTCTTTCGAAAACTCGGAGAGTAAATAATATTTGCCATGAAAAGTTTCTCAAAAATCTGTCGTACGGACTTGATTTTAAGCATGTATAAAATTAACATACACAGCATAAATGATGTGAGAAGGTTGGTTGTAATCCTGAATGAAGTGTTGTCCAAGATATATAAGCTAAGACATGAAACAACATTTCAATCATTGTGCTTGAAATGAGTAGATACATACACTACGGATATTAAAGCTTCAAACCTTAAATACGAATGCCAATTGCGAATGGTTTAATTGGTCGAAATAAAATTTAAATCGGTCACCGGTTAGATATTTAGGGGATACGGGTATTATAAACATTTCTATCGTAAAGATATGTTAAAGAAGAAACTTCCAAGTTTGTAGGTTTTCATGAAAAACAAAAAATTCGATTTAGGATGGCATATATAAATCCCTTCTATATCATCTGAGTCTAGAATATATCGGCCTTTTTAGGGTAAAACTTTTTGTCAGCTGTCGTGTGATTCCCTTAAATGCTGCGGCATGGTCTTCACATAGAAGGCGAAGTACATCTCCCATACAACTCATGGATTATAGACCTAACAGTCTGTCTTCCTTTTTGTTGATGGCAGACGCACTCCAAATCTATGCCAGACTTTGATGGTAATTTCTTATTTAAGGGGAAACACGCCTACATTAAGGTCCAGATCCGTTGAAACCGCCTTTCAAAACCCCAATGTTTATCGTGCACATTGCCGAAGATATAGAATATAACTTGGAGGTTCCCTAGATATGGAGTGAATTACGTGGAATCAAGGACAATAACGGATTGGGTGATACTCAAATTACTTCGATAAAGAATTATCAAACTGACGAAAGGAATTTCGCTTATCATCAAGAAGATTGACAGAGAAATTCCGTTTGGTTTCCTTCTAATGGAATCTTGTGATAAAAGAACTGCTACTGACGTTCGATTAAGTCGGCTATGGACCCGAATGGTATAATTTCTGGAATTTTAGGTGGATTTATGGATCTTATTAGGGACAGAGCACAGCTTTAACTGTAGAGATTTAGAGAGTGCGTAGCTGATAGCTGCTTAGGTAAAAATTTCGAAAAGATCGAGGTAGTAATTTCCATCAGGACCTACCTTTTCACCTCTTACGTTGTAGAATGCGATAGTAAACTGCGAACGAAATTACTCAACAGGATTAAAAACGCTGGGGGAAAGTGATAAGGGGAAAAGAAGTCTCAGACCAAAGATGAGGTATTGGATTTACATTGCAGTGATTAGACGTATCTTGGCTTACCTAGTGGAAAGTTATTCTGGAATATCTTAGTGGGAATGACATGTGTTCGGGGCGAGTGTATTAACGAAATAAAAGTGAAGTTCGTACATTTAGACATCCTCCTATATCCTTAAAGGCTTATCAATCTAATGGCAAAAAAACGGATTAAAAACTCCTTCCGAAAACTTGTTCTAAAAAAGATCAAAAATTTTCCCAGATTTTCATGAAACTTTATTCAAAATTTCTTAAAGGGTTTTACATTCTACAGACAAATGTTAACAAGCGAGGAAGAAACTTTAGTCATAGCTCCGTGGCCGACTCAAAATATAGTTTCATTAACTGTTATCCATTTACTTGTCGCCTTCTATATTGATTTTAATAATATTAACCAAAGGTCCAGGACTTGAAGGTGAAGCAGTATTATTAACCGGCGATTGCGGTTGATCCTCGGCATCAGCTGTTGTACTAATCGTGATAGTCGGTATAATATCGGACCAATTCGATGCTGTAGAATCTTGTCTCATTGTAATGGGGCGTTCAGAGGGACGTCGACGTTGCGAAAAACTACGTTGAGGGAATATAATGGGTGTTGGCTTATCAAGTTCCTCTGGATCTTTCAGGGGTAAAGTATTCATATCGTTTTGTGCTGTTGGTATGTCATCATAACAGAAAGGTTCTAAGTCTTCAGGGGCTTCCAGAGGTGCTCTAGGCATTACATAGGGTTGAATACTGCTGGTTGCTGAAGCTGGTGTGGCCGAGGGTAGCACAAAAGTTGTAGCCGACATTTCTTTTTCAGGCGTTGGTGGTATGTCAATCGTTGTTTCAGGCATTTGTGTGGGACTATCATCACTTTGCTGTTCTTGGTCTAATTTTTTGGTATTTACCGCCTCTTTAACTAAAGCTAAAAGAGAACCAATTTTTTTCCTACCTTGCCTAGATAAACTTGCAAATTTATCCGCGCCCAAATTCAGGTGATGTACTGATGTGGGTGTTGTAACTTCTTCGGTTTGTTTGGGTGAATTCAACTCACTTTCCAAATGTTCCAAAGTGGGCGTGGTGGCAATATCGGGACTTTTACTGGCTTTAATTTTATCAGACTCAAATTTAAAAACTTCTGGCTCTGTTGACATTTTACTTTTGTGCCGTTTAAACTTGAATTTGCCACTTAAATTGTGAAAATGTTCCATGGCAGGTGGTGTAGAAGTTTTCTTTTCGGGAGAAGAGGAAGAGTTCTTCTCATCAACAACTCGAAAGCTGCTTTCCTTATCTTTAAGCTTATCTCTTACCACTGGCGATTTTTCTCTTCTCCGAAATGATCTACGTTTTTCCACCGGCTTTGGAGTTTCCATTTCCGAAATTTCTTTCACTGTCGGTGATTTTGTAATGTTTTCCTCTTCCGGGTTTTTGGGTGGACTTTGTTTTTCCGAGTGCGGTTTTTCTTTATCTTCACGTTTCTTACGTTTTAAACTTTCGTAAATATTTCGCTTTTCCACAGGCGAGTTAGATTTTTCGTTGTTGTCCTTCTTCTCCTTGTCTTTGGTGTCGTTATTGTGATTTTTACGCAACAGACTTTGTCTCCTTTCGTTTATGACTCTAGTTTTGATGTCAGGATCATTGCCAGAATCGGGAGAGTTCTTATTACTCTTGCTGTCTCGGTCTTTATCTTTATCTTTGTCTTTATCTTTCTCCTTATCTTTCTCTTCTTTCTTTTCTAGTCTTTCTATTTTAAATCTTCCTTTCGGATGACTTTCTTTACCACCATTGATGCTTTGCTGCTGCATGACCCGTTCCTTTTCCCTTTCGCTTTTGGCAATCTGCACTATGTCTACGAGGGACGGCTTGCGAATTTTACGTATTTGCTGTAGTTTTGACAGACCCACGCGTTTCTCTTTGCCCTCTTCATCATGCGGCAATGAATCGTGATGTTCTGTATCAGTGTCATCATCATCCCGGCCCTGTCTTACAAAAGAATCTTCATCAGATGTAGCTGAACCCTTACGAAGGGCCTTTTTCATAATGCGTGATATCAACTCTGAAAAGATAGAAAGCAATTGTATTTGCATTGCCATGGAATTGAGGAATATGTTTGGAAATTTACCTTTTCTGGCTTGATTTTTATACTCTTCACTCTCAAAATCCGGTGCCTGGGTGGGCGTAACTGGTGACGAAGCATCTAAGACTTTGCGCCATCTATTGGTCAAAGTGCTATTATTTTCGGCGGGTTTCTTTTCGGGCACTTTAAAGAACTTTTTACGTTCCTCTTCACGTTCCTTTTGCAATTGTGTTCTCAAATCCTGATTGGCTTCTCTAAGGGCCCCCGTTAGGGATACCAAATAATATATAATGAGTATTAAAAGCAAAAGCAAAGGTATAACGGTACTCGATGATGTCAAATAGTTAAGCGGATCATGTAATTGCCTAAGGAAATGTAAATTTCATGGAATTAAATTAAAAAAATTGACCCAAAAAAAACCATTTTCTTACTTTGGCAAGGCATCCCTGGTTGTATTTGTTATAAATTCCGAAATCCGATTATAGTCTGAGAAGGGGCCACAGTGCCATGATGGTCGTAACCATACGATTGCATAGCCCACTGGCAACACACATAGGAACAGCATTGTTAGCAGCAGTGAAAGGTAGAAATTATTTGATTTCGAAGCTCTTTACGATGATGAGGATGAAGATGATGATGATGATGATGATGGTGATTAAATAAAAAGTCACAGAGATGACAACAAAGAGAACACACATACAAATTATTGTTTAAGCAAATTTCATTGTTTATAGCCAACCAGGCAATGCAAGGTAGATAAGGGGAGTTTGGGGTGTATAATACAAACAAACATGAAAAGTAAAATTTTTTTTTTATTAATTGAACACTTACTTGAACACAACTTCATGTGGCACATTGCATGTTAAAACAATCCAGGATCTGAAGTACATCATAATCACTAGTTTAACCAGGTTTATAAGCACTAGACCAGGTGAAAAGAATATACCCATCCACACTTGTCCCTGGTTATTAATCAATGTCAAAATGTTCTCGGCTATTTTGAAGTCTCCATACTGCAGCAGTTGGCAATGTCATAGGGGTGGTAGGATGTTAGACGTTGTATGTTGTACGTTGTAGGTTGATGTTGGCCATGGGAAATGTTAAAAGAAACAAGAGAATGTATGTGTTAAACGGAAATAGTTTTTGTTGCTTTTTGAGGTAAACATCTGTATGTGTAATCAGTTATAAATTTATTGATGATGCTTTACAGTTTTGGTTTGAAATGCTGCTTACCTGTGGAAATGTTTTCTCCATATCCCAGCACCAGTTTTGATTTACGTAACGTACAAATAAAGCACGTAAGAAGTCAATACATAATGGCGCCACTATAGACATAATCTTTGATTGACACATGCCAACAAAGAAGAAAAAATAGAAGATGAAGGAACGAATTAATAACTTTTAAACTCAAATATTGTGTATGGGAAGAATTCATTTCTTTAAACAAAGCTAATGTATTAGGTTATGATAAATATTCGCTTGAAAAAGACTTTAAGAGAGAGAGAGAGAGAGAGAGAGAGAAAGGGAGTCAATTTCTTTAAATTCATGAACGTTTTTTGTGGTGAAAACTTAAACTACACCATCTCCTTTCAAAAGTATATTTGTTTAGAAGATTATCTCTTTAAGAGAACCCATAGAGCCCCTTTCATTAAGCCTATCCTAAACTAAGTGTGGGTCAGGTGTCATCGCAAATTTGCTTCCATAGATTCAACAACAATATTATAACGGAAATGGAAATGGTGTAACATGGTTTAACATTAAAATGTTAAACAAAAGCTATCAAAACAAAAACATCGGAATTGTTTGCTGGATTAAGAAATAAACAAAAATAAAACAACAACATCAGTATAACGAAAAATTGATAAACAAGTAAACTAACAAGCAACAACAACAACACTGCAGGGACAAACGTAAACAACTGACACTAACAACAAACAAGTAATCATGCAAGAATGTAAACAACATGCCATAGAATTCTCGAGAAAGCAAAGACCCGAACCTTCGCCTACGAGAACACTCATCAGACTGTTTACGTTGCTATATAAAAGGCAAGGCAAAGCATGCAGAGTCGAAGTAGAAGTTCAATCAGTCTTGAGTGAAGACGCGTTGCGTGTGAAGTAAACCAATTGTGGTTTGACGATCTCCATTACAAAGATCTACAGAACAATTGTGTAGTAATTGTTACTGTTGATCGCAAAGGGCATAAACAAAAGGAATAGCGAATCAAGTAATTGTTGTTGTTAAAATAAGTTGTGAACAGTGGCACACAAAAGTTGTGTGAAACTCAAATTTATTTTTATTTTTATTTGTAAACTACGAGCTCATATTTCAAACGTTTTAAAACTGAAAAACGTAATAATATATTCCTTTAAGTCAGAAAAGGATTTTGTATTACGATTATTTGCAACTAAGTTGTATACACACTGATTTTGTTGTGAAAATTATTTAAAAAATTTATTCACTTTAAAGTTTTTCCATTAAACTTTTCCTTTAAGTAAAAAAAATATTTAAAAAAAACACCATCAAACTTTTCTCTAAAAACTGGTTAAAAACAAACTTTTTTCTCTGATCGTTGCACATTTATGGCAGACCATAGAAGGCGCTGTACATATACTAGTCCAGACAAATCGAAAGTTAATCTGTACGTGTTAACAAAACTTAACACATTGAAAGTTTTTGGTGTATGTGTGATGGAAAGGAGAAAAAAAAGGATTTTTTATTTTTATTTTAAACTTTCACATTGAAGTGTGAAAAAATAATAGAAGTTTACTGTGTTAGGATAGGAAGTAGAATAAATAATATTTTAGGGAAAAAAAAACTTAATTCAACTTTATTTTGCATTGAAATTAGCATTAGAATTACAAAACAGTTGGAGAGTAAAACCTTTTTGGTTACAGTATCTGGCGAGAAATATAAGCAAAGTCAGGAAATTAAAGCTTTTAAATGAGGGTTACCGCCAAAAGGATTGTACATGATTATGATTATAAAGAAAGTATAAAAGAAGTTCCCATAGTCTAGTAGGTAGTGTGTGCTGTGCTTATTAGACGTAAGGTCACGGTTCAAACCCCCAGGTCAGACATCTTTCTCTCGACAGATTTCTGGTAAAAATTCTGAGAGTAAATAAAATTGTTATGAAAAGTTTCTCAAAAATCTGTCGTTCGGAGTCGAAACTGTAGGTCCTGCTACTCATGTATGAAATTAACACACACAACATAAGTGGTGTAAGAAGCTAGGCCGTAATTCTTACTGAATGGCCAATTATGCATGTATATATGCATACAGTCAGTTAAGGCCAACCATTACTTTATAAACTACAAAGCGAATACCAATATCATGACGAGTTTTGGATATGAAAAGTAATCCAGGATTCAACAGCAACTCAACTCATTCCTGTCCGTCTTATAGTCTATCTTAGAATGGGATCGTGTAAATAGAATCGGTTTTAATTCGTAATTATTACATGTGGATGTTGTTTGTTAACTCATACAAGCTATAATGATATTACGGAGAGTCAGAAGTTTTTATTGTTTTAGTTATGAACGTTGGAACTAGCAGAAGTTCCAAGTGTTGCTTAGATTAGCAGCAAATTGGTTATGATAACACAACTTATTTCACAGGACATATACAGTGTCAGAGGTCAATAGACGTACGCCGGAAGATAAAGTTCTTTCTCTACTTCTTTGGCATTCTGTAGCCCGCACGCTTTTTTTCGAATTATCATCATGGACAACAAAATCATTGCTTAGCCTAATGACATTGCCATTGTAGAGTCTTTCTTGGGGGTATTGTACCTGATTGGTGCAACGAGCCTTGCAATCGTTCATAAGTAAGTATAAAGTAACATAATTTATATTGCCTACAGTAAATGGGATCAGACTTTGTTTAAGCCCTAAGTTGGATAGATTAGCTGGTTTGAAGGGCTTATGAAGCAGATTATGTGCCTTACTGCTGTAGTAGGTACAATTTGCAGATTTCGTCCTAGTGTGGTACGCTGGTTCTATTTCTATTTCGTTATCGAAACCAATCTTCTAAATGAAAATTGTTAAGCCTTAATAAAGTCAGAGAGAAGAGAGTAATGCCTTACGAATTACTCTAACAAAATTTTTTTCTTATGATGCCAACTTAATGCTCGGTCACGCTAGCACAATATTTTCTCTAGGCTCAATCCGATTATCAGGCTTAATTTCAATTGTTTCTACCTCATGGAAATTTGGATCAAAATAGGGAACTTCATACAATAATTCCGAGTAACGAGGACTGGTCCTCTGACATGGTCATCTCCGAGAGTTTGGAAGAAGTCTTACACATTCCACACTTGAGAATAGGGTTGGTAGTGTAAGTTTCTCCAAAACGATTAATTTAAGTATATCGCCTTATCTTCCAGACCACTGCAGAGCAGTGTGTTTAAGCAGTGAGAGAAATGTCAAGTTGCGGAATTAATTCTTAGACGAGTTGAAGGGATGCTCCACTACCACTAGCATTTCGATCAGTTTCGACAGCTATGCGGCAAACAAATGTCAGATTAACATCTACCGCGAGGGCCTTTCTTATGTCTCACGACAGTTTTCAGTTAATCTCACATCTGTTGTTTCTCACAGGGACATTTCTGGTAATTGCGTAGCACATTAACTCTCTGTTAAACTGTCTTTCTGACAGAAGCATTTCTTGAATGCTGAGAAATTCCAAGCTATGTTGGAATCTTGTTTCAAATGGAATTGGAAAGCATACCAAATAAAATATTTAAGTTGGGAAACATTATCAGAACATCACTGGCGCTGTATCTATTTCCACAGGTCACTGAGTAATGTGGCAGACAAGAGAAGAGATTTTGTTTGCTTGCTAATGACTTCTGTAGAGGTTGCAGATCGGTCGGGAAGAAACATTGTTTTGCTCCACTTCATTTGTAATTTCCAACTTTCGATTGTTATAAACTTTTCTGCTTAGCAGTCAAACTGTTGTTGTTGCTTAATAGCAGATCGATCAGTAGTAAAGAGAATTAAACTGTTCTCAAGCTGTTACGTACAATAAATGATGTTTGACCTAAAATGCCGAGAGGGTTTAATCTGAATAAAATGGTTGCTTGTGGCTATAAGATAAGACGTTTCAGCTTCAGTTATTAAGATAGCTTTGGTTTCGAACAACTTGCTTGAGGTTCCATAAGAGAGTTTTATACAAAAAACTATTTCGTAAATTGAGAAAACTGCTTAAATTTAAATCAACATTATAAGCAATAGTTAGTAATAAATTAATAACCAATAAATATTAATAATTGAAATAGTTTTCTTAATAATAAACACCCAACGAAGCTACCCTCTGAGGGCACATCAACCCATACAGCGTAGAATATCGTGACATAAAATAAATAAAATTAAAAACTCATTTCATATGCAGAAACACAACTCAAATTCTATTTGTTTTTAAATTATTTTTTTAAAAAACAACAACAACAAAAAAAAAAAATATAAAAATAAAAAGAACTTCAGAAAGGAATCTCAAAAAACTCTAGGAAACATAAGAAAACAAATTCGTAATAGAAAGTTATTTCGTGTTCGTGCGTAAATTAATGTGAGTTTTCAAAAATGTTCTTCTTTGGTACACAAATTTTGTCTCTCTCACTCTCTCTCTCTCTCTCTCTCTCTCTCTCTCTCTTGTTGTTGTTGTAGTGTTCGTTTTAAAGAAGCGAAATATAAGTCAAGCATTCTAAGGATGCCTTCTCATAAAAACCACAATCATGTCTGCTTTGGGGTGATAATTTCATGAATACAAAATGGTGGGGAATGTTGCGTATTCACGCAAACACATGCACATGCATACACGAGTGGTATGCACGTATACCATCTAAGCTTGCAAAATAGTTTTACGAGCATAACCGCCATTACAGTGAAAGTAGATCTACGTGTGTATGTGTACAATGTTGTTTTTATTCAAGTTTCATGCAGAATCATGCTTAAATTTATTTTTATTTATGAACAGTCCGTCAATAATAATTGGTAATAGTGACGGAAATAAAAAGTTACGTTTTAGAGTTGCTAACACAAATAATATGAGTTTGAACGAAACTTTTTGACTTTTTTGAAAGCGGCTTTAGTACTTTCATACAAAATACTAGAGAGCTCAGCATTAAAAATTTTGTGGTCGGTCCAGTCAACTTTAACTACGTAGCATGCATATATAAAAAGACTTTGATTTGATCTCATCGAGTTGGTTAAACAGAAGAAGAAAGACATGCTTTCCTGTCTGTCGAAAGCAAGTTGATGATGATTTGATGGCAATTTGAAGATTTTTTTTCTTAACTCTCCGGAATAAACCTTACAACCTACAATCTTAGTAAGTAAGGGTTATCACTTAGTCGACTATGTTCACTCAAACAAATTGACTTTCAGTGCTTCTATGTCCAGCATTATGTGAATATGTTTTGAGGTTTATATAACGTGAATGGTTTATGAATAGCTCTCGTCTTCGTATTAATGCTGTGCATAACAATAAACGTTAACAATGTAAAGTAACGACGTGTTATGGAAACCAAAATAAATCCCATGTTTTCGGAGTGAATTTTGTTAAAAAAAAAACAACAAAAATTATGCGCAAACTTTAATTTAATTCTACAAAAATGTATGCACACAATGTGCATAATTGTCGTGTGTTCTGGTTGATCTGAACTAGGTTAAGAGGAAGTCATCTCTCTAGTGTGGATAACACGAAGTGCATGTGTTTGATAAAACTAAATAGCTGCCCACAAGAAGCAATGCTTTTGAATAAACGTAGAAATTAGGAATATAATTAGCCAATTAAGATGATTTTTGTGTATTGAGGGGACGGCCGACGGATTTTTTTCTAAACCGATTGGAATATCCCACTCCATAAGGCTGCCAAATCGCTGTAATGTCTTTCAGGCGGAACTGTAGGCAATACAGGCTGCGGTACATATTATCATGGACGCAAATATATGCCAGCAGGATATTACCATACTTTCCGTAGGTCAGTTCAGGGCATTGAGTTTCAATGTGATGAGCTCCCCGACGGTACACAGTTGTCGCTGATGTCTTAATGAGCTAGCAGAACGATGTGATCACATGTGTATCAGGACGCAATAATATTCCAGGTAACTACAGAGTGGATGACCTTGCGAATCCCACTGCGGTGTAAACTTATAATTGACAAGGCGATCAATGCGATTCCGTCAACCACAAGTGGGCGGTTTCGGACACGAGAAGAACGGTGAGAAAATCTGGATGAATATTATTATACCTTCCGATAGTCAGTTGGCTAGCATCGAATTGAGTTCCAATATGATGAACTCGAGGACGATATACAGCTGTTCAAATATCGAAGAGAGGTAGCAGAACGATATGAGGTTCATAACATATCAGGCCACAATAGTATTCAAGATAACTGCAGAGTGGATGAACTGGCCGGGCATGGCATAACCATAGTGCTGTCCGGTATATTCTCTACTTTGGGGTAAATCTGAAGGCCTGTAAGCTTAAAATTGTTAATGCGGTCAATCCGATTTCGGCAACCGCAAATGGCCGGTTGTCCAAAACTGGATCCATAGCGCATGATAAAGTTGCTGAAACTGCAAAGAAGCACTCTCAATATTGTTGTCGGAGTCATATCGTCGCTTTATATTAGGGGCACGCATTCAGGGCGCCTTGGTCTACGGCACCTTGACTTCTGTAGAAGCTGGAGAGATGAGGAAGACGATGAGACTGCTCTTTACCTACTGGGAACTTGCCCGGTAATATGTCAAAAGAGAAGAAGGTATCTAGGTGCCTACTATATGGATGATCGATTTGTAGGAATTTTTAAGCATTTGCAGTCTGAGTCGCTTCCTTAGAAGCTCCAGGTCTCCAGGAAGATAATAAAACAATTGTGGTAACACAATAGGTCCTTGTAGCCTAAGTGTCTACTTCTCCCTTGAACAGACAGCCACCTCTAGCTGCCTGCTTATCTATGAGACAGTATAGATTCAGAATTTATTTTAAATTCATTTGCTCTCATATTAAGATGATATTTGTACCAAAACGAATTGATTTCTAATGTCAACTTGTTTTTAAGTTTCAAAATTTCTAATCATTATGATTTACATCACAAAACCGTACATAATACCGGCAACATGGTGTTAAAGTCACATTTCTTGATGAAAAGTCTTGGCGAACAATACATATTCTCTGTTAAATTCCTTTTTAAAGATTGTTTTTTCCATTTAAATTACAATTTTCAAACGCGTTTTCTATTTTTATCAATTTCCATTCGTTTTATTTTATTTCCTTTTGATGCTCTAACGTCTATCGTCTACCACCTAAATGTGGTGGTAGACGCTGATGATAAAGTCAATAATCTTAACTTTTTTTTCCGCAGGAGAAAAATATTTGAAAAATCCACAAATTGCCAAATTATGCGTAAAATATAAATGATGCCCCCTCCCCCCCTAGTACTACTACTACTCTAAGGCATATCAATCCACAGAAATTTCTAAAGAATTTCAAAATAAATTCCATGTTTTTCACTTCACGCTTTATGCCACACCGCTATTGTTGTTGTTTGTTTAGCTATGAAAGCCAAACAACATTTTCATTTGAGAACAAATAACCCTCTTCTAACGTTATATATTTCTGTTGTTGTTGTGTTTGTTGCTTCTACTTTTGCTGCTGTTGCTGTTGCTGTTGCTTATCGTATTTTTTCAGGGAAAACTTATTCCAGCTTTATTACCCAAAAGGATAAAAAACAGTTTCCTTTCTCTTTCTCTCTGCCAGTTATGAAATACCCGCCGCTGTATATGTGTGGCATAGAAAAATTGATGAGAAATTTAACGGTTTGTTTTGTGAAATTTTTTTGTGACAGCTTGTTTTACATCAACAACAACAACAATAGCAACAACACCATCTTCTATTTACATGGCATTGTGGACAGACATACTGCCGGTTATTGAACAAATATCCGCATCGCCCACCACCGCTAGCGATTTTGTTGGAGAAGCACAAGGATTTTAAACGTTTTTTTTCTTGATATCAATAACGGAATTGATAAATTAGATTTAAGAAATATGAAAAGAGAGAAAGATGAATAATAGAAATATTTATAGACTCTCTTGAAGTGTTCAATGATAGATTTGTGCTAACACAGCAGCAGATACGGAAATATTTTCAAATACACGTTATCAGCAAATATTCAATTCGCCTGTTTAAAGTGTGTATGAAGTATCACAGAAATTTTTTATTCATTTGAGAGAGCTATTGATGCCATTATGTGGGTGAATCGCTTCTGAAATGTCAAACTTTCCATGACTATGGCACATAAACAAAGCTGAATTTGATAGATAATGTGAGTTACACTGATTTTGACAGCCACTGTAGTTTGCGGCTTATTCGCATACACTTGCAACTTAGGAAAACCCCCACAAGAAAAAGTCTAACGTGGTCAAACCACATGATCTCGGTGGGGAGATCACATCACCGCCACGTGAGATGATCATGCCCTCAAATTGCCCGTACGGACTATCCAATATGGCATGAGCTACACGGGACGTAGCGCTTTCCTGTTGAAACCACATGTCGTTGGTATCCAGATCATCCAATGCAAGCCAAAATAAATTGGTAATCAAGGCTTAGAGTGTTCGACGTTAACCGCGATTGCCTGGTCGTGAACGAATAAATCCATGCTACAGACATAACTTACATAATTGGTCATTACAACCCTTCAGTCTATATTACGACCCAGCTTCTAACATTACTTATGTTCATACATGAGTGGCGGGATCTACAGTTTGAAATCGACTCCGAACGACAGGTTTGAGAAACTTTTCATGACAATTTTATTTAGCTCTCAGAGTTATTGCTAGAAATTTACTGAAAGGAAATCGCCGCAGAAATATTTCTTTTCATACTTCGTTTTGTTCGAGACAACTGACCTGGTGTCTGAACCGTGACCCCACCTACTGGACTAGGAGGATGTAAACACAGACCCAAAATCCACGACACACAGTGATTTCAGGATGCATTGCATACTCTCTTTGTCGTAGTTTAGATAGTAAAGTGTTGGCTTTTTAGACGTAAAAGGGCTGTGGTTCAAATCTAAGCCTAGACATCAACCAAAATAAATATACGAAATTTTTCTTTGGCGACTTCCTCTCAGCAGACTTCTGGTAAAAACTCTGAGAGTCAAATAAAATTGCCAAGAAAAATTTTTCAAGAGAAATCCGTTGTTCGTAGTCTCTATTAAACTATAGGGTCCGCCCACTAATTAATAAAGTTAACACACCCAACATGGATGGTATAAGAAGCTAGGTTGTAATCCTGACAAAATAAATAAATTATTTTTCCTTTACCTCTTAACGCAAACAAGGGTAATAACAATAGACACTCACCCCATCAAATACAATGACCTTTGATAGCTCCTGACCTAATGATGTCTCCCAGCACATGGTTGTTAAATTATGTTCAATCTCTTTAAAGGTCTTCTTAATGTTGGTTAGATTTTTTATGTATTGCTGATAAATGGTTAGCTCCGTTGTGGTAAGGGTTGCCATTGTTGTGCCACCATCCGCATCAGTTGATGAGGCAAAGGTTGTAAAATCATCATCGCATACCGTACGTATGCACGTCTCAAAATTACCATCATCGATTTCACTCCATTCATAGAATGATGTCTGACCGATGTCCTGATAACCAATATAAAATGGTGTGCTGGATATTGCGGGGGGTATTCCATTATCATTATTGATGCTGTTTTCAATTAATTCATCCTCCTGTTGCTTTGCAGCTACAGTACCTACAGGAGTCGTTGTTGGCGGTGGTGTTACAGGTGTTGTTGTGGTTGTGTCTTCAGTTGGTGGTTGCATTGTTGAGGTTGTAAAGAATTCTGCAACCTTTTGTAACAATTCATTGGGTTCCCATAATAAAGCTTTGCTTTCTGTTGTTGTTGGTAAGGTATCTGCATCAGTTTCAGTTGTAGGCAGTGATGATGAAAAATCGTTCGTGATGGTAGTAGAATAAGTGGAATCTTGTGGCGTAGAAATAGTAGTAATGGGAGTTGTTATTGGTGTTGTAATGCTTGTTGATTCAGCCGTGTTTGTTACAGGATATCTATCTCTTCTGCTATACTTTGACGTTCTCAAAAATGATTTTAAATCTTCATCTTTGCCATCTCCAACTTCTCTTTTTAATTTCTTAGCCTTGTTATCGTTTGGTTTATCGGATTTATTTTTAAAGCCTTTGTCTACCCTGATATCATCGTTTTCCCATGAATACTCAGCATAATTTGTGTCCATAAAATCTCTTTTCTGGCGATCTCTGACTTCATCTACTTCATTAAAATCCACCAAACTGGGATCATCCACATCAAAGCCGGCAAAATAGTCATAATAGACGAATTGTGAATCATTGCCAGGATTTTCTGTTGTTGTAGAGGTCATCACTGGACTAGAGGGCGAAAAACTAACAACATCGTTATCCTCTGTTGTGGAAAATGTTGTATCACTGTAATCGTAAGTGATATCTGTTGTAAACTCTGTTGTGCTATTAAATAATTCTGTTGTAGTGGTGGTAGGCAATGTAGAGGCTGCGGTCGTCATGGGTGTTGTAGTTTCTATTGTGGTTGACAAAGGTGTCCATGTAGTGGACATAGCTGTAGTAGTAGTAATAGTTGTCGTTGTTGTTGTAGTTGGTATAGTTGTAGTAACTGTGGTTGGTAGCATTGTTGTTGTTAAATTTAATAACAGCATTGCTGCTGTTGTTGCCGCCACTGTTGTGGTCGAAGGTGCATTCGTTGTAACTCTCCACGGTTTTGAGCATTTGACTGTGATGTTATAGCAGCGTACTTTTATTACAGCCGCCGCTGTGGTAGTTATTACAGCATCGGTGATTGCATCAGTTGTCGTTATTGGTGTGGTTGAGAAATCCTCCGTTGAATATGAAATTTCATTTGGTGCTGTTGTGGTCATTGCTGTAAATGCCTGCCAGAATTCCGTTAATTGTGCCAATTCCATCGCAGCCGTATCATTTTTAATTTTTAAATCACTTAAAGGCTCCTCTTTACTATTGATTTTGTAGATGAACGAGAACATAAGCGAATATAAATTCAATAAATTTAAAATCATAATCCTGTAATTAAATGAAAGGTGTTAAGTTGCTGTATGTGTGTTAGAATATTTGTACTGGGTTACCTGGCCAATTGTAGCCTTAATTGTTGTCGTGGATGCCAATTTTCAAAAAGTCCCAAAGCTTCGAAAATCATGGGGAGAAAAAATGATAACAATGTCATGGTAACGTTTACAGCATTACGGCTGATCCAATTATCCTGACGAGCCAATTCTTCTGACCTTCAAAGAGAGAAAGCTTTCTTAAATTTTGATAAATAAATAACAAGCATCGCAGTTTCTATAAATCTCCAGGTCTACGTTGTATCTTAGTAAGCGACTACAACGTAAAATTAAATTCTGGGCAACAAACTTACTGGCCTTCTCATAAACAGAAAATTTCAAATGTTTTTGACTTGTAGAAATAAAAAATATGTCCACACTAGACACATAGCTTAGTGGTAGTTAAAGAGTCTGTGGTTCAAATCTCAGCTCAGTTATAACGAACCAAACAAAATAAAAAATTTTCTTTAGAAGGCTTCTGGCAAAAACTCTGAGACTAAATAAAATCACCATGAAAATATCTCAGTTTTTGCCAGAGAACTGCCGAGAGGAAGCCGCAGAAGAAATATTTTTTTATATTTCACTCTGTTCGAAACAACAAAGCTGGGATTTGAACCTGAGTTCTCGCCTAATAAGACAACACGCTAGCTACAAGACTAGACAAGTTATGTGTAACATCAGTTGACGTTGCTTTGTCGCGCGGCAAACTCAAGATTTCGAATTTTACGCTTCACCTTCTACTGCAGCGACTACTACAACCACATATTCTCGTTCCTACGACACTCGGATCTACGCTCTGGAACGACCCGATTACCCATCGGCAAAGGATTGTCAGTGAATGCTGTTTCAACTGGAATCACGTTTTCTATTGATATTTGCAATACTCATCGTCACCAGGGTAAATATTCAGGTGATATCAATTTGAACTGCCATTTTTAACTTCTGATTCTGGTTGCAGCGTTAGTTGTTATGTATTGTATTGCAGCGCCTATTCTGTCCTTTGCTCTAGTGTAAGAACGGAATATGACCATGATGTTGTGAAATGTAGCCGTAATAGGGATTCTATTTTTCTTATAAGAAAGTGTTTCCTCATTCTCTCAATTCAATTTGCCTTTCTCTCAATCAAAGGCCTTCAGTCATAGAACACTTTTACCATATTTTCATGAAATTTCTTGTATTTTGTAAACAAAACTATGCTTATTAGACCTTTTGGCGCGTCGTAAATAAAATCAAAAGTACTAATGGTTATTAAAGGCAATAACCATCGTCAATGTAAACATTGCAATGACAATGTTTGTAGTTTTGTTTAACAATTTATTTGAGAGCCACGTTACGGTTGTTTTCTGTTCTTAGACGTTATGGTCGTTATCTGTTCTCAGTGTACATGCATCTTACATTTTAAGCGTATTAAAAATCTCAGGTGTATTAAAGAAACTTTTCTCATTTACAATGAAAATATTTTCTTTTTTTTTTCTTTCACTATTCTCCTCATGCTTAGAGAATTTTCCATTTTAGCTTATTTACTTACATATTAACCAGTGCCACGACCGTATAACCGGAAGCAGCCAAAAGTGTCATCACTAGTACATTCACTAAAATACGTTGTAATATAATGCGCCAACTGAGACCACCATCATAAGTATCATCAGCAGCAATGCACCATTTTATGGCGCAAGAAAAAAAAAACAAAGACAACAAAGGATTAAACATAAGAAAAAAAACAGAAAAAAGACAAAGTGAATAAGGAAAATGAAGAAAATTCAATTTCCCATAAATTTAATGCAGTTAGAGAGTTTAAAATAAAACTAAGAAAGCAAAAAAAAAAATAAACAAGAAAAAACGTGAAACGTACTTGCGTTTATCTTTTTTCTTTTCGGCTTCTTCTAGCAAAGCTTCCTTGAAACCAACTACTACGGATGCAATCCTATTATGTGCAGTTTCCGCATGACCTGTTATTTAAAGAAAGAATATGAAAAGTTTTGCTTCTTCTTCTTTCTATTTTTTGGACAATATTTTTATGACTTGAACTTACCAATCATAAAATCCCAGCCGGTGAATAACTTCCATGAGAAGGTACATTCATCGTCCTTTGAAGATAATTTCGAATTTCGTGAATTTTCAGCCATTCTGTTAAAGACAAAATGGCGTACAAGAAAACAGTATCATATTATAGAGACAGCAATAGTTTTGGCATATAAAGTAATTACCGTTAATTAAAAGTTTTCGTATAATTTTCTAAAAGTTTCTTTTTGATTTAGGGACTGTTGTCTTCACCATAAATTCATTAAATAAATTACAGAAGATTTACGTTTGGAGTGTGTATTGGTATATGAATTAGAAATATCTTTTGAATGCCTACCTAAGCTCTCCTGTATTTAATTAATACACCGAAGGGCAGTAAATAAATTGACAATTAGAAATGTCAACTAATTGAATTACGGTACCATGTTGTCATGACTCCTGAAGTGGCATTGCAAAGGCAAAAAAAAAAGAAAATGGCGCACGCAATAAAAGAAAATCAAATCCACATTCCTTAGCGAAACTTAAAAGATTAACTTGCGTTATCATTTGTTATTCGATATTAAGATTAAGGTCGTCGTTACATTTCTTTCTTATTTTTTTTTTTTTTGTTTTCTTCTTTTTTGTATTCTATCTTCAGTGATTTTGTTTGGTTTTTTACGTTTGTTTTCTTAGAGGGAAGTATACCTTATGTAAATGCTTTGAGGATTATTTGAAATTAAAACCTCTAGTGCGGTTCTCTGACAGATGCATAGCAGAGGGTATGTATAATGTATACATGGCCAGATATACAAGGTAAACTTAGTCTAGTATCTACTATAGTTCACCATGTGGTGGGTATAAACGTTCCTAATTGCTGTGAACGGTGGTCTCAATTAACAAATTTTAATTTTGTTCCAAGGGTTACGATAACTTTTGTTAACATTATTTAGACGAATGTACGCTGAAGTTATATCACAATGACAGGTCCACTGTGACTTTATTACGTTACTTAGAATATAAATAAGTTGTACGTAGAAAATTAAAAAAATTTTGGAAAATAATTTCCATCAACATTTCAAAACTCCTTTCCTCTGTACTATCTGCCATCAGCAATTTTCCTAGTTCGTTGTAAAGACAAGAGACTGCAGGAGTAAGAGTTATCTACCGAGTGTTGCTTACATATAGAAGAAGAAAAATAGAATCTATTGGAGGCGTATTGAGAATTGTATCTCATTGTAACAAACGTGAAACATAAGCCGTGACATAAAATCTGGTGTAAGGCATGCACAAATCGACTTAAAGAAGTCCTGAAGTCTTAAAAAACAGCATCTGCTCTAAAACATTTAGAAAGTCTTAATAAAGTCGAAATAATTTAATAGCTATTGTGTTATCCTGTTAGACGAGAGCTTGCGGTTCATATCCTGGCTGAAATATCTCGAACAGAAACGAAATATAAAAAAAAATATTTCTTTCGGCTACTTCCTCTCAGTAGCCTTCTGGTAAAAGCTCTGAGAGTAAAAACAAATTGCCATGAAAAGTTTCTCAAAAATCTGTCGTTCGGAATCAACATGAAACAGTAGTTCCCAGCACTCATGTATAAAATTAACACACACAAAGTGGGTGGTATGAGAAACTAGGTTGTAATCCTGACTAAAGCGTTTTAATACTCAATAAAGCAAGTAAGCAAGATTACGATTGTCTAAGTCGACTAAAAAGTTCAAATGAGATGAATTGAAGACATTGCTTCATAAAGATTGATGTTGAATTCAAGAAAAAACTTGGTGTATCCATAAAAGCCAAGCTGGAAGATCATTTAAAATGCTTGGATTTATCCAAAACGGTGTCACTTGGGTACCATATTTTGTTGTCCTCAGTACGGGTTGAAAATTAAAAAGAAAATCAATTTTATATCGCATAATTGCTTGCAAGGAATCAACTCGAATATCAATGGTACTGGAGTAATAACATGTATTTAGTGTGACAATCTATTATGAGCCACCAAAATCGAACTAGAAGATGATCGAACGTAAATAATTCGTTGGTAGTGAGATACCGTAATAGACGCAGACATCATGCGACAACATTTCTTCACATCGATACTTGGCTACGTCTTGTAAAAATAGTTACAAACTATTTAGAAAGTGGTGGTCACAACCAAACATTGTTACGTTCTTAGAGTTTTTACCAGAGGACTGCTGAAAGGAAGTAGCTGAAGAAATATTCTTCATAGTTGATAGTGTTCGAGATGTCTGAGCTGAAGTTCGAACCATAGGCTCTTGTCTAATAACCCTCCACTACCTACCAGCTCACGGCAACTTTAAAATATAATTTTTATCTCCTCATGGTAGATTATAATTCTTTTCTTGATATTATTCCACTTCAGTCGCAAGTCATACTTCCCATTTGAACAAAACAGAAAAAAGAAATCGCAAGAAAACAACTTCCACTGAAGAAAACAAAATTTCTTCAACAAATCTTAAGCGTAACTGGCAACAGAGCACAGAGCATACAATACAAACAAAGACGAACAACAAAAGATACAAACCAAAATAGAACATGATTTTAAATGAGCAATTATATGTATGTACACAAACAACATTTCGTTAAATACTATTAACGGCATTTAAGGCTTTGTTACTTTTCTTATTATTCTAACGAATGTTATTTCAACATTCTTTACTCAACTTGACTTGAATTTTTGTTTATCGTATGTATGTATGTATGTATGTATGTATGTATGTATGTATGTATGTCTGTCATGAAAATGATTACCACGTAAAGAAAACATACTCTTGTTTATTGTATGCTTTCGATGAATAAAAGCGAAATGTTCTTCATTCCTATGCTGACATTCGTGTATTATTTGTAACTGTAAATCGTTGTAATAACAATGAAACCTTTAGCATTGCCACCATTGTTGTTAGAGATGCCTAATCACTCCCAAACCGATAATTTCATTTTATTTTTCACACTCTTAGCCAAAATAACTGCTTCAACAACAACATTCCAGCAATTGTTACGTGTGTCCTGGCATAAGAGCTATGAAATGTTTCTCTAACAAGTTCAATACTGCTGCCAATGAATCTCATTGATGTACGTGCTCAGCCTATTGATGACTTTTTTCGAATTTTTTTTCTTTCTCTCTTTCTATTCTTGCCTGCCATTAGATTCGAGTACTTTTGTCATAATGAACGAATCGTCATTGTAGTCGATCGCTATCGTTTGTTTGCCTCTTAATGTTATTCATCGAAAAGTGCCTCTAGAGAAAATTTTATTTATTGGCGAATATTCTTCTTTATTTTCTTTCTTTTTTCTTTTTTTTTTTTTTGGTTCATTTTAACTTGTCTTCTGCTATACACTGTAGGTTAGTAGTTGTTTGTGTTTTATTTCTTTTAGTTTGTTTGCGTAAAATGTTAAATTATTGTGTCGCAAGATTTTTGCGAGACACATATCGAGTGTATACTTAATATGTCACTGCTGTACACAGTGCGGAAGATATGTTACAAGGCATGAAGTATACACTGATGCCAGTGAATGTGAACGGGAACTGACAGATTATTACAATATTTTGTTTATTATTACCTCAATAAATTCATATTTTACCTTTTACTCTCTTAATGTTTATAAATCTTAACAGCTTTCTTTGATAAGTTGATGTAGTCTAGTGGGTAGTGTATTGTATTGTATTGGAGAGCTCTGAGATCAAATCTCTGTTACCTTAGAAAAAAGGAACACAAAAAAATATTTCTTGCAGCTACTTCCTCTTAATTTTGGCAAGAGAGGATTTCTATGCTAAATAGCTATGAACTTTGCAGATCAAATAATTCCTTATCCTTTTATCTTAACTAATTTCAAAGGCTAGTAATATGATACTAGCGTTCTGACTTTATGGCAGAACTGGCAGAGGTCTCGTTGTTTCACGGATTGACTACAAACACAAGCAATATTTGGGAAAGCAATCTAAGAATAAGAAGCGTAAAAAATGTTTAATGAATCGAAAGGTGAATAACATTGAGAACGAAAATCCTTAGCAGATAAATTACCGCAACACATTGAGAAAGAGTGGCACTAAATGATCAAAGGCTCTTGCCACTACGTCTGCTATAAAAACTCAATGTATTACTCAGTTGAAGAAGTGTATAGGCAAAGACAGATGTCAAGATGATAACCCTAGAACCTGCAATACTAGATTGATCACCTGCAGTTCAGTCATGTGCTCTTTAAGAAACAAAAACGATTATAAAATATTATGATCATGCTTAAATCAAATCCGTCAAATGCAAAGTATTTGATAAAATGAAGCACACGATCCACACAAAAATTAATCAGTAGCTACATTCGACTATAGCTGTAGGAAATTTCCCTTGAATGTTGGTCCCTTCTCTCTCCTCATCACGCTCTCAAAAAAAGATCGTTTCACGATAAATTTCTAGCGGGTTGAATTCCAGAACGTATATTTGGTGATTTCAAGCTGATATAGTAAAAGGACAGCGTTTTACGCTTTTCAGAACAAGGAAACATGCTGCGCATTACAGCACTATAATCAGTATCACAGGCAAACCCTTCACACCGCCCATGTAGAGTGAATTTTAAGCGTGTTTCCATATTTGAGCACTTTTTCTTTGTAATTAATTAGTCTCAGAGCTTTT
>QOCX01000021.1:831911-857459 GCA_005959815.1 Sarcophaga bullata | reverse complement strand
CACTAAGCGAATCGCGTCAAAGCATAGTAAGGCACAACACTCGTTTGGCAAATTCAATCGCATCAGAAAAACTTTTGCATTACATTATGGTAGGGTGTTCTATGCTAACATAGCCTATGAACTTTGCAGATCAAATAATTCCTTATCCTTCTTATCTTAACTAATTTCAAAGGCTAGTAATATGATACTAGCGTTCTGACTTTATGGCAGAACTGGCAGAGGTCTCGTTGTTTCACGGATTGACTACAAACACAAGCAATATTTGGGAAAGCAAATCTCTCTCTTTCAGTCTACGCAGTCTACGCAAAGAACATGTTTATTCTAGCATGAAATGATAGCGGGCGATACCTCGTCCACTGGTATATATCAACGCATAAATTTGGATTTTTATTGTGGTAAAGTTTCAGACACTGCTCACAATCATTAATTTGTTCTTATTTTTGTTCGATTATGAGCTCGTCCATCACCACATTTTGAGTAGAACTTTCTCAAGGTTCGTGTTTGCTAGTGAATATGAATGGCTATGAATCTTTCCCAGAATAATAATAATGGCCAATATGAGTATCCTTATTTATTTCCTTCTAAATAAATACAATTTCCTTCTGTTCATTCAAAATGTTTAACATTTATGTTTAATAACCCAGCAAACCATTATAGTAGTTCGAATAATAAGGCATAATATGACTCAACTAATTGGTTATGTTCAGCAAAGGTTGACTTCCAGTTCGGTTTTGCCAGCTCATAATTGATAGTCACACTAAACAGACCATCAATATTCGCATTAATTCGGCCAGTTTGGCGGGCTTAACATGCAATTTCTTGTGCTGCGAACGAACGTAATTTAACCATTTTTCATCACCAGCTGTTGGGCGATGAAAAGCTGACTTTTTTTCATAATATCCAGGCAGCATTTAGGACAACAAAAAGTGGTTCCCAAATTTATCTTTTTGTATGAATCCAAGCGTGGCTTTTATGAATCTTTCAAGTTCTTCTTCAAGGTTTGACATCAACCTTTATGAATCAATGACTCCAATTCATATCATTTGAACTTTTCTGGCACACCTAGACAATGGTAATCTTGTTTGCTTGTTTGATTGATCATTACAACCCTTTAGTCAAGATTACAACCTAGTTGCTCACAACACACATGTTGTGTGTATTAATATTATACATGACTGGCAGGACTTACAGTCAAAAGTCCTCTTCGAATGACATATTTTTGAGAAATTTCAAGACAATTTTATTCATTTTTTGACAGAAATCAGTTGAGAGCAAGTCCTTGAAGAAATATTAGCTCATATTTCATTTTGTTTGAGATGGGATTTGAATTTCACTGGGATACGTATTACACGTATTACACAGCCTCTATAGATTTTACGTTTATATCGTAAGTACTTACAAACATACATATGTATGTGTGTAGTATACATATATTAAATTATAAATTTACACCACTTCGTTATGTATGTAGTTGCACACAATTTGTTTCGTTCCCCCGTCCATAGTAACTAAATATTCTGTAATAAACCGGCATCTGCACAGTTTTACTTCATATTTTGGGGATTTTTATTTTCATTTCGTGTCATGGCTATTTATTTGCTGTTCTTTAAATGTTTTCTTCTTTTTTTTCTTTATTTTTGTGTTTTTCTCTCTTCTAACCGTATGGCATAAAAATAAAAGGAAAGTATGCGATATAATTCACTGAAGAAAGAAGTTTTTTTTTCTTTGGAGAAAAAATACCACGTTTACAGGCAGGAAATGAACTTAATCCGGTAAGAAAAGCAAATAAGATGAATAATCGTATACGAAATAACTTTTTTTTTTTTTGTTGTTTTCCAATGAATCTTTAACGTCATTGAGTAATAAGTCAGTTAATAAGTGGAAGATTTAATGTTCATTTAAGTCATATTAAATTAATACTTCCACGTTCAACAAATTATTGAATCACTTTGCATTTGGAAAGGAGATTTAGTAACAATAAAGAAAAAAACAAAAAACAATTAAAAAGGTTTTGTGGGATTATTCTTATTATTATTGCCGTGTAGCTATGATGAAGAGTTATGACCATACGGTTGAATGAATTCAACTTATAATGTCTTATCCAAGCCGTGTTACCATGACGAACATTAGAATTTATGCCTTTATAAGTAATGATAATACCCTGTATAGTTAGCCTGTTAGCCCTGTATAGTTAGCGTTTTGTCCTGAGATGTATTAACGCCATCCAAGCATGTGATCTGCTGATTCTCTGCATGTTGGCATTGAAACTATTTCTATCCTACACCATTATTCTTTGAATTAACAATGTCCAGACAGAAGAGACCAATTACTATCCTCAAACTATTTCTAAATAATCTGATGCGAAAACCACTTCACTGCCCACTATCATGCTTAACAAGAGTTCAGATTGGATCTGAATTTCGAAGAGCATATCTGTCCCTCTCTACTTTCTCTCCCTGCAAACTCAATTGTTAGTTGATTGTACTAAATTCTAACATGACCTGGGATCCAGTAAAGGAATCAGCTTGCCCCGATATTCTCATACTAATTTCAAATCAACCTTATACGAACTAAGTGTTCGTATAGTATTGCTATGCTGCAGATATCAGAGGTGTGGTATGTATCTCTATCGTGCCTATATTGTCCTCCATAGCCTGTCTTATAAATGCTCCTTAAAGTCTTTCAAATTAGTCGATATTAGACGGACAAAATGCGGCACTTATTTCTTCCGAAATAACATTATTGCCGCTGTAAAAGACTTCATTGAAGACGATCCAAATGTATAGATTGGACGACGTCTATTTTGTATATCTCCAAGCGTCATAGAGTAAATTTATTTAAAATATCTTCGGGGAATCATCCGATAACAACTAAAGTTGTAAACTCAACTAAATCTTTGAAGAACCAGCGAACCTAAGAGAAACTTTGTATATCCGAACCGAATTCTCGCACTGTACATATTGTACATAACATTATATTACAATCCTTCTGCCAGGATTACGACCTAGCTTGGCACACATCACTTATGTTGTGTGTACAGTTGAAAGCCTACTCCGAAAAACAGATTTTTCACAAACTTTTCATCTCAATTTTCAGAGTTTTTGCAAGATATCTGTTAAAGGGAAGTCGCCCAATAAATATTTTTTTCATATTTCGTTTTGTTGAAGATGTCCGACTTGAGGTTTGACCCGTGGGCTCACGTCTAATAAGACAATGCACTACCTTCTAGAATATGGCGACTTTAATTCCCATTGTGACACCAAAAGTAATATTCTACCTAGGGATCAAACATTTTCCAGAGAAACATTGCAAACCCTTTAGTTAGGATTACAACTAAGCTTCAAACACTACCCATGTTGTGTGTGATAATTTCATTTAAGAGTGGAGGGATTTACAGTCTAAAAGTTGATTTTGAAAGACAAACAAATTTTTGAGTAAGTTTTCGTGGCAAATTTTCTTAGAAGACTGCTGAGAGGAAGCCGCCAAAGAAATACGCTTTCATGTTTTGTTCTCTTCTAAATACTTGAATTAGACTACGACTTTATATTGAAAAGTTCAGTCAAGGGCAACAAAAAATGAGAAATCAAGAACCTACGACTCTTTATGACGAGAATATAAAAGATAGACTCAAGGACTTAATCGTAACCTGACGGTTTGAGTAAATCTAGTGACTTGCAGGGAAAACCATCCAACAGGCAGTACGCTACTTTCAAAAGGGCATCTGCCTAGAAAACATTGCAGTGGTCTGTGCCCTTAACGAATATAGCATACCCTCATTCGTGAAAATGTAAACGCACGTGTGAAATCTCAAAGTAAAAGTGGATTCTTCAACAAACTAGAAATAATTGAGGCCTTGAAAGGCAATATTTGACGTCAAATGATTAATAAATTTTGAATTCATTTTCCATTAGGTCTGGGGTATGTATGGCTAATCATTTTTATTCTACAGTTTCCTACGCCACAAAACAAAAATTTTCTTTCAACTCACCACATTTCGTTGAAATAAGAGAACGACTTAACAAAATACTTACTTTCTTAGTGTGGCTACAAAACTGTAAATATAAACGACAACGGCTGTTAGAAAATATGCCAATGGCAACATGTAACCCAAAGAACTGGCACCCGAATAGCTTGAATAGTAACTGAAAAAAAATTAAAAGAAGAAAAACCATTTCAAATTTTAAATTGTCAAGCTTGAAATCAATTTCGCATACTTACCCATAAAACATAGGTGAGTACTTAAGATAACCCTCAAATTCCCATATTGTAAACAGATTGCCAGCAACTTCAAACTCTTTAGAAGACATTTTCTTACGAGGATCTGTTTCATCATGTTTGGTTGCGAAATACTTGAAAATGAATTCAAAATTATTTTGTTTTTCCTTAAACTGTACATTTATTTACGCTTTTTGCTTTGCCCGATATACTCACCTCTGGTCCAATTACAAAAATCACAATAGGCAAGGCAATCATTACATTCACCCACATTAGCCATCTTAAAAATGTAAAATATGAAGCAACGCCTGAACCAAAATGTGATTCGATTTCTTTGATGCGCAGCTCCCAGGGTATAAGAACGGTAAGAAAACTTGCGGTTTCACGTTTCCAGTGACGCCAGCGCTAAATTGTTAAAAAGGGAATTCAAATTTATTTTTTTCTTTGTAAATCTTAATTAAATTATCACTTAAAATGAAATTAAAATATTCTCTCTTTAATCCTAATTGTATCCTTGTTCATCCGTGTGAATGTTATTTTAATGGGCATGACAACAACAACAACAACAACAACAAAACTAGAAGAGAATTTTTTTAGTTACCACTTTAGTTGTGTAATTTGTTATTTACAAAGTCTTATGAATCCTCTAGAGTTGTGAGAAGAGCTCACATAATTACTTACTCATACGCTTTCCTGCACACAGGATACTGCATATATTCGTATGGATACTGATGTATGTAAGTGTTATACATACATCCATACGTATCATTTTGCGACTATGCAGGTAACTTTTTTTTTTAGAAGTTCTTCTTTGGAAGCGAACATAAAAACTTTCTGTGTATCAAAGTATGACTATAAACACATACGACGCTTCAAGCGTTGGGCAGCAATTTTGAAATTGTTGCCTTAGCCAAGCAGCATGTGTTTTGGTCCAAGGTATGAGAAAGAAAAGGAAGAAGAATTTATTAATTTTTAGCAATGGCGCCACTAAAATGCTTTTTTATGTTTTAAATTGTTGTAATGCATGTAGCGCGTTGTGGAAACCTGTATTTCATGCGTCTTGATTTGTTGACAGCACTAAACCTTTTATTTTCTCGAACAGAAATGGTAATTAGCCTTAGTCGGCTGCAGCAGCATCGAAGCTTGGCTTTAATCATGCATGCTGTAGTTCTGACATTGCTGCGCAGCACTTGGCGGGTCGAATTTGTTTACAGCATATGCCTAAAAGTGTAGCTGTGCTCAAAATCATTACATCATGAAAGCTTGAACCTAATCCTGTCGTTCGTGCCATTGAACGCTATTTTTCCTATAGCAAGCACCAACATTATGGGGATAGGCCTTACTTATGTTGCGCATTGGGTTGAATTTAGGAAAATACGTTGAGTGAGGGAGGCAAGAGGGACGTTAGCTTTAAATCTGTCTTTGTGGTAAGAACCAGGAAATACTTTTGCTAGTAGAGCATTCCACGAATAGTGCGACCGAAGAACGAATTTGCATTGTGAGTTTCACTGGTCAATCGATCACATATGGATGTGCTCTGTGAGAATGAGGAGTACTGATTTTAGGCAACAAGTCCCTTTGTTTCACTAAAGCAGAAACCGTTGTGGCAGCGATAAAATATCAAATTGCAACAATGCTCGAATGAATCAATAGAGTTGGATACGCTACCGTCATCAATGGGAACCTTTGGCCTTTCCTGCAAGCGGTCAAGAAGTCCCAAAGCCCATACAAGAGAGTTGTTTGCCATTCGCGGTCGAATATATCGTGGTGTACATGATAAGGAATCAAGATGGCGTGATGTATCTCTTGTACCATCTTAAACCGAGGCACTTGAATGCCTCTTTCGGCACTTGAAACAAATGTTGGTTTCAGCGAACATTACATTGAATTTCTATGCCAGGAGCATCAAAAGCTTCAGGCTTTTTAAGATTTACAACACCCGTAGTTACAGATGACATAATATTAATGGGTCTTACGCTCTTTAAAGTTGACCTTATTCACCCAATTCCATTCAAAGATTGACTGCAGGTGGGATACAAGTGAGTCCAAAGCTCTCGGTCTGTGGTCGAACGAATATTAATGATAAATATTGCTGTCGTCGGCATAAGAGTAGATAGAATTACAAGTTAGGGAGAGCAGATCTATGAGAATTAGATAAAGAGTTGGAGATAGAACAGAGCATGCTAAACATCGCAAACAAAACGAAGTATGAGAAAAATATTTCTTCGATGACTTCCTCTCGGCAGATTTCTGGCAAAAACTCTGAGAGTAAATTGCCATGAAAGTTTCTCTAAAATCTAGTCGTTCGGGGACAACTTTAAACATTAGGCCCAATACTCATGTGTAAAATTAACATACACAAGATAGGTGGTGTAAAAAGCTAGGTCGTTATACTGACTGAAGGGTTGTAATGATAATGTATATAGGATAAAGCGATTGATATAAATCGTGAGCACCAACAAGATATCCAAAGCCAATAAGTTTCGATACAAGGGTCTATGTTAAGTCAATGGCTTATATCGTGAAATCGCTTTGGTGAATACATGCCGGAAATCATATTCCGGAAATAAATGCCAAAAAAAAATGTTTATTCCGTGAAAATTTCTGTCTTGTATCTGAAGTCCTCATGTTCTTTAAAGGACACCCTATACGACACCCTAGCGTTTTATTTCATTTGCATGCATGGCTCAGAAATAAAAACTGTTTTAAGTATTGTTTTATGGCACAAATAAATTCTTATTATTGGTTACGTTCCCTTTCATCTCGAAGCTAATATTAGACTAGCTCCTACCATATATATTTAAAACACATATTAAACTCATACTACTTTTTGACCCTTAATCCTGTTGAAATCTAAATTTATACGTTTGTATCTCTATGAGCCATTGTGTGTGGTTTATTGCTGCCCTATGGTGGAGGACTAGTATTTAAAAAGCTAAACATGAAGGACATTAAAATATTTAAGACAATACACAAGTACCGGCATAAACATGTATGAGGCTTAGAATAAAGTCTTCTTCTTTATGTTTTTATTCTCACAGTCGACTTCAATATGGATTTGTACGAACTGACAGTTTGTCGTACATCCAGCTACTATTAGACGATAAAAAAAGGAAAAACTGTAGACGTCAGTAATTGTTAGAAGCCATTTATGGCCCATTATAAAACATTATAAACTCAAATTGACTTTTAAGTGCCAAAACAAAAAAAAAAAAAACAAAAAAAAGTTTTATTTACTGCCTCCTGTTTTATATTTTTTTTTTGGCGCAACACTGACAAAAATGCTTGCAAACAAATCCATGCAAGCGTTGAAGGCAAACTTTATCATTTGCTTTACTGTTTATTTATTTTTTTTTTGACTTCTTTTGATGTCTCTTTAATATTTAACGAACAAAAAACAGAAAAAAAATATTGAAAGAAATAAAAGGAAAGTAAAATCACTTACAGCTGCCATTACAATTTTAAAACGCGCCCACAAATCTCGAGTGCTGCGTGACATAGCAAAACGTTCCTGTAGAGCGCCCTCATGGCGTGCCACATATGTTTTTGCCTAAAATGTTAAGAAGACAGAGAGAGAGAGAGAGAGAGAGAGAGAGAGAGAGAAAGAACGTTAAATGAAAAGAAATAAAAAAAACGAAAGAAAATATTAAAAGCGTAGCAAAGGAAACACAGTTCAAGTGTTAAGTTGTACACACGCACGCAGGCATTAACAGCTACATTAAGAAACGGAAGGAATAAAAAAAGGAAACCAAAAGATACACACACACTTTCACTCTCAACCAACATCTTTCGGTTGTTGATGCTGGTAAGTGTTTTTTTTTTTTTTTTTTTTTTTTTTTTTTTTTTTTTTTTATCACAGTTTATAAGCTTTTTTTTTTTGGTTTTGGTTTTGGTTCCTTTCCTTATCTTCGTATTTTTTGCTTCGCCTTACCTGTCTCACAAGCTTTAATTTTTTCCGTATGGGCCACGGCTGAAATTTAACCGATTGTATCACCTCCTTGTGTAGACGTATATTTTCAAATATTTGTTCTTGTGTTGATTCCTGATTTGTGCCCTCATCTGAAAAACATGACAATGAAACATAAATTCACAGCAACACTGAGCATAAAAACGTAAACATAAACGTAAACGTAAACAGATGATTAAGATTTAAACATGCTTACTTCCAAAGAAAAAAAATTAAGAACTTTAAAAGCAATTTATCATTTCAACGTATTCGATAACATGTTAACCAAACAATCAAAAAACAAAAAAAATTGTGAACTTTGCAAGCCTGTGTTGTAAGAAACATTAAAAACCACCAACAACCAAACGTCCTTTTAAATGGTGGCTGTAATCGTTACAAGAGTACTTATGCGTACGTGAATAGCAAGAATTTGGTGACCAATTGTTTGAGGAGTGCCAATGTCAAGTAGGCATTCAATAGAATTTTTCGTTGTGGTAGCTTTCTCAAAGCCTTGTAGCTAACTTCGACGTCCCCATGCCCAGGCACCTATATGAGGATCAGAGTCGAATGTCTCGCTATCAACTCTACAGACACCCAGCATTCTTGGACAATCTTGGATGTCATCCACACAATCGCCGTTTTATATTATCATTCGGTGATATCTTCATAGTCATTATATCAGCCTGTGGAGCTTCTTAGTGGACTTTCCTGTGTTATTTGAATCCATCAGTGAAAACTTGGATGATGCTTTCTATCACAAAATAATCTCTCCGTTATCGATTGTAAAGCCAGGATCAAAAGCGGGTCAGGTATAACGTAGTCGACTGCAGTTTTCTGCACTTCCATGCTTTTAAGACGCTAAGTCTTAATCGTTTTCGTTTTCTCATGTCTAGTGATGGCCCGTTAAGGATAGAGTTACGTCGTTGATACTAGAGTAGGAAGTTTAAGTGACATTGTATCTCCTCCAGAGATTCCTCGTGAAGTCATTGTATATAGTATAGTGTGTGCTGACTTAATAGACGTGAGTCTTCAGTTCAAGTCCCAGTTCAGACATCTCCATCAAAACGAAATATTAAAAAATTCTCCGGTGACTTCCTCTAAGAGTAAAATAAAATTGCCATGCAAAGTTCTTCAAACATCTGCCATCCGTAATCGACTTTAAACTGTAGGTCCTACCACTCACGTATAAAATTAAGAAGCACAACATGAGTGATGTGAAAAGCTAGGTTGTAATCCTGACTGAAGGGCTGTAATAACGAATTGTGTATGTAATTGGGTAAAGTAATAGACTTTGTTTTGGATCTATCAGAGAAAACTTGGGTGATGTTTTCTAGGAGGTGATTACCATTATCAGATAAGAATCTCTCCCGTATTGGTTGTAAAACCAGGATCTAAAGTGGGTTCAGGTATCGCGTTGTCGACCGGTATACTTTGATACGACCGTAGATTCTGTATGACCGTCTTCTGTATGACCGCCTTCTGTATGACCCTAGCTTTTGTATTTCCAGGGTCTTATGGGGTACAGCCTTAATGCTACTTTTGCAGCAACTTGTTTCGCAATCACGTCTGGTGATAGCGTATAAGGAATAGTAAATAATGTCTTGGATGATGTAGTTCTAAAGGCACTAGTTATCATGATTGCCACCACCATTCTCCTAATTTGCTGAAACCGGTTTAGATGATTCCTTTTCACTAAAGACAACCGTTAAATCGCTGCCCCGTGAAATAAGGTTGATTGATTTGATTGCAAAGCTGTATAGGCAGTGTTTAAGGTTAATGCCACAATCCAGGCCTATTACTTTCTTGTCACAATAAAAAACATTAGCGACCTTTGTGTTTCTGGATTGTGTATTCAAGTTCCGGATGAGTTTGCTACCCAATAAGATCCAAAGATATTTAGATAGATAGATGGTAGCTCTATTATTCTAGAACTTGCTACAATAGACCAGTAACCTGCTTAGCTGGAACAACAAAAATAGATTAAAGAAACGGAAACAAGGCAGAAATGCTTTGTGGAAGCCATATAGTCCCAAGAGGGGTATTGGAAAATATAAAAACTCCCTCAATCGTTGCACTATTTCGATACTAATATCAAAGAAGAATCCAGAATTTTCTAAAATACTCTTGGATCTTGTATGTAGCCTTTACTACCACGTCATCTGCGTAGGCAACAGATATGGCGCATGTTTTTTGCATGGCCTTCAAGAGGGTAACATAGGAGGTGCGAGAATGATGGCCCTCGAAAAGCCACTTTGGAAATATTTGAGAACCCAAAGTAGATTCAAATGGAGACTGAATGGAGACTCAATGCCTCTAATCGTTTAAATAGCCAAGACAATAACATGAGCATTATTTTCTTAGGGAAAACTCGGTGTTTGTATTATCAAACAACATGCATAACGTGAAACCAAAGGATGAATGATTCAAGAAATCATTTTCAGTCGACAATTCTTGCATTTTTTCACCGCTTATCTAAAAATACGTTGAGTTTTCTTTAAATTTCATTTCTTTTCAGAAAGCTTTTATAAATCTTCACTTATTTTAATAAAAGAGAATGATGTTTCTCAACAAATGTTGAAATAAAATCAACATTAGTTCTCATAAAACTACCAGCTGCTCTATGATGATAAGCTGGCACAAAAAAAGAAATTTCAAAAAAAGTCCTGCATCTTACCTGAACTGGTTGTATAGACACTAGAGCGTCTACGCTCTGCATTTTCTAAAACGTGATCCATTGGACTGGAAGCTCTTCTTGAATTGCGACTGCTACTTTTGCGACGATAACCACGTACACTGGCACGTCTTTGCATTATAGCCGACACGGATATTGAGTAGTCTTCTTCATCATTAAAATCATCATCATCATCATCGTTATCAGCATCATGATAATCTGTATTGGGTGTAGTTGGGCCAGTGGTAGTATAATCCTCAAAGGAACGTTGTAAAGGAAAATCTGAATGAAAATTTAAGAAAATGGAAAGGTCATGTTCGCTGTTTTTTTTTTTTGTTCTTTTTTCTTCTCTTTCTTGGTAGACACTTTAGAGATGCTGTTTAAATGGTAATGTTGTGATGTTTCCTAAACTAATAGAGAGAGAGGCATAGTTTGTGAAAGGCAAACAGGATGTTGAGCATTTCATGCGTTACATTTTAATGTGTCCTAAATACGTGATGCTGCTAAAAAGCATTTTAAGAAAAATCCTATATTTTCTCTTTAATATTTAAAGAACTTTCCTTTTTCCGCTTTTTTTATTTAATTTTCCACTTTTGGCAAATAATAGTCGGAGTGGCTTTGTGTATGGGTATGTGTGTGTGCGTGTGTGTGTCTGTTTGTCTTATTTGGTTTATATGTTTGTGTATTGAAGTGTCATTGTAAGATTTGATTTGATTAAATTTTCAACTTGGTTTCCTTTCTTATAAAGTCGGCATGTCTGTCTGCTTTGTCCTTGCCATCTCGTCCAATTGTTTGTCTACTACTACCCTCTCTCTGTATCTATGTGCACATGTGTGTGTGTCTTTGTGGGTTTTGTGTCTTTAAAATAGATTTTCTGAAAGCAATAATAACAACAACAACAACAACAATAATAGAAACTCACCTATGAATGCATCTACCACAGGACTGGTTAGATTGTTGGCAGCATAACTCAATGAATACTCGTATGGTTTCTCTTCTTGCGCTCTATTGTTGTGCAGCATATGATGGGTAAAGTAACAGGAAAGGGAAATGGAACGGTATATGTGCCAATAATTGTAAGAAATCAAATACAAGTGAATGAAGAATTAACAAGAATATTAAATTTCGTAAGCTAAAGTTAAAATGCTTTTCAAAAAGGTTCAACTGAAATCGGATTATATCGTATACGATATTAAAATGTTTGTTTGTACGATATTGACTTAAAATCAATTGATTGGAAATTGTATTGTCGAGAATTTTTATTAAATTTTTGTTTAATTTAATACCAAGTATTTGGCGGGATAGGAAGGGGATATTTGAAAATAGAAGCGGGAATGAAAGTAGTTCTCCTTCTATTGCTGAATAGGAGATAAAATATTGCAGGAATGAATAGAAATTGAAAGTGTTAAATCAATACGAAGATTACACGTGTACATACATATTGAAATATGTTTTGCATTTATTATTGACCGTGATTAAAGTCGTCATAGTTTAAGAGTTTAAAAACAGAGTTTTGAAGAAGGAGAATCTACGGGGATAACGATCTGTCCATGGAAATTGGAAAAGAACAGGAGTATGCCACAAAATTTTTTTACACCTCCCGTAGTCATTCGCTTCACTACTAGTTCAAATTCATGGTTTTTTTTAGTTAAAAAACAGAAAATCTACGGGAATAACGACCTGTCCATAGAAATTGGAAAAGAGCAAGCATTGATCAAAGCATTCTACACTCCTCCCGTAGTCATTCGCTTCACTACTAGTTCAAATTCATAGTTTTTTTAGTTAAAAAACAGAGAATCTACGGGGATAACGATATGTCCACGGAAATTGGAACAGAGCAGGAGTATGCCACAAAATTCGCATTAGAAATGGTTTGTATTTGTTTCGTTTTAGTGGTGAATTGCAAATGGAAATACGTTCAACGAAATTCTGTTTCTGATAATTTATGCGGCACCCTAACACCAATCATCTTTGGGCATCCAAATTTCATTAAATGGTTGCCAACTTCTTGAGGATAAATGCATAGCCTCCGAATAAAAACTACGCGGTTTAAGCGTCAGACTTTACTCCATAATTTCAGTGACGTCTGAGTCACCTAAAGCCAAGAACATCTCTAACATCGAAAGAGAGAAAACCATTGTGCTGCTGTTGTTCTAGTAACACATCTAGTCCACAAATTTCATGTTTTCTTTTCGCAGTCCTCGACACATTCTTACCTTTTCTACTATATTAATGCAAAAAAATGGAAGAAGAAATTGTTGAGGGATATACTTTGGTGTAGGTATCTACAGTCAAGGAAAAAAGTCTACATATAGTGATGTATACAATGATGTATGTAGACTTTTTCCCACTGATTTTTACGTTACTGTTTCTTCTTAATTAAAATTGTCTTTAACAACGTTACACATCTTTTCTAATTTCGAAAAAACTAGCGTGAAAAAAGTTTACATACAGTGGTGTATGTAGACTTTTATCTTTGACTGTAAATCGAGTGAATGTAATTTTTGGTTTAATTGAATAGGTATCGTATTGAAAAATCGATATTTTTCAATACAATGCATCACGAGGGAGCATCGATGTTATAGTGATTTATCAGAAGATCATCAATGCTTTCTGTACATCGATTGATTTTTGTAAAAAAAAAATGGAAGTCCAAGGTAGTAAAGTACTGCGGCCAGACAATTTATTGTACTGCCCTCAATCTATATTGGTTAACCTCTTAATGTGTATAGGCTGTCTCCCGCAATCCTTTTATATTGGCAAAGATGTTCCTTATAAGATGCAGGTTCTAAAAATATGTTCTAGTGACTCATTCTCCTTAGCATGGAGTCTACATATTGGGCTTAATTCCAATTTCCAATTCTATTCTCAAACAAGCATTCTACAAAACTACGACAAGCTAAATTCTAGTGACTATTCTCAGGCCGTGGTCTAGTAGGTAATGTGTTGGCCAATAAGACGTGAGTCCTCGGTTCAAACCCCAGGACAGACATCTCCAACAAAACGTAAAATGATAATATATTTCTTCGGCGACTGTCTCTCAGCAGATTTCTGGCTAAAACTCTCGGAGTAAATAAAAATTGTCATGAAAAGTTTCTCAAAGAAATCTGTCTTTCGGACTCGACTTTAACCTGTAGGTCCCCTCACTCATGTATAAAATTAACACACACAACATGGGTGATAAGAGAAGCTGGATTGTAATCCTGACTGCAGGGTTGCAGTAACTAATTATGTATGTTAGCGGTTAGTACAATTGACTTTATTTTGGATCCATCAGTGAAAACTATCCGGTATCGGTTGTAAAACCATCATCAAAAGCGGGTTGAGTTATGTATGTATCATCCGCTGATAGTCTGATGCATTACTTCAATCACTTCTCTTTGTAATTAACACCCAATAAAAGCTTTGACTTTAGTACAGTTTCCTTTCACCAGGCATGTCCTTCACCACCCCGCTTACTACTTCATAGAAAGGTTCTGAACTCATTAATAATGTGGAAACTGTCTTTCTAGTGATCTCATCTGCCTGCTTGTTGTCGTAAATTCCTACATGACCTAGCATTTAGTACTGCTTTGCTGATTTAGCTTGCCATTCTAATGTAAAGCTAACCTCATTGAAACGTAATTGACTGATAGCAGCCTGACTGTCAGCTAATATTGCTATGTTTCGTTCTCTGTACAAGTTCTCTTCAAGTTTATTGAGCTTATCTTTCAATAGCGTAAACTTTCGCTTGAAAGCAACCCGCGTGTATCCCTCATAAGCTCTGAATATTTCACTCCAAGACCGAATATACTGCTTCTATCTGCTTCTATCCCACTATATATTGAAATATGATTTACAATCTCTCTCTTTTCGATATCATTTAATAATAATTTTAATAAAAATGTTTTAATTTTGTATAAAATTGATAGACTCTTTAAAGTTTCCTCTTTTAATATTTATTTACCACGTTGACCATTTCACACAATATCATTGAGTGTTGCGGTTTTTCTTTTTCTTTTTTGATTTTATTTTTTTTTTTATTTTACTTTTTACCTTCTCTTCAATGGATTTTCATTCAAGTCAATTCCACCTGGTGTTGCTGGTGTTGTTTTAAATTTTAATTCCTTCTCATTTATGCCACAGGGTGGTGTTGCCCAAGTAACCGATAATTGATGCGGTGGTGATGTTGTCCCACTGGGTGTCGATTCTTTTGTATTCTTTTGTTGTCGTACATAAACACAAACAATGAAAAGAGAAATGGAAAAAAAAATTAAAAAAAAGTTTTCTTTATTTTCTTTACTATATTTTGTTGCTATCCACGTATAAAATTTCATTAAAAATTTAATAAATTTTTTGTCATTCATTCTTCATCCGTTAACTGCCGTAGACCGTAAAGTGTTTGCGTCAATCGAGAGTTGCGATAAAACTTAATTGCAACATAATTTCGGTTTCCTGGGAATTGTGACTCGATAATTACATTTTCTGGTAATTTTCATAATAAATTATAAAGACGAAACTAAATTATCACAGTCACTTTCGCTGTCACAAGCAAGGAGTTGACAAGCAATTTGAATTTCGCATAAATTATTTACAATTTATCTGTTATCTTGTAATTGGTTTAATGCCTATCTAGCAAGACATCCACCACCCCCCAATAAAGTTATTGATTAAGAATGGAAATATGTAGAAGAGAATTTAAAAGGTTGTTCAATGATCAAATTTAATTTGAATGTTTTCAAACTGTAATCAGCTTAAATTATTTGAAACAAAAATTAATATTTTCCTGAAAAAGAAGCTTCCTTCATTTGTACTCAAGTTGGAACACTCTAAATGACATTAATTGCAGACTTATTTCATAATTATTTGATGGTTTTTATTAAATATTTTATAATAAATATAATAAAAAAGGCCTTCTTAAGCACTTCCTATCAACGAAGGTATTTTTTTATACATTCTAAAGGCCTTATTGATGTTATTCTATGTGGAATAAAACATCGTTCAAATGCCCGCCATGGCTTCCCTGAAAAATGTTTAAATTTCTATGACTTTGGCTCATAAATAAGGCTGAATTTGACCGAAGGCGAATTGTGGTTTATTCTTATACACTCGCGACTTAAGGGGACGCCTCAAGAAACAGTCTAACGGGATTAAATCACTCTATTTCGGTGGCCCATCAGCTCCATCTTGAAATGATCATGCCTTCAAATCACTCGATCTGAATATTGAATGTGACATGAGCTGTTTGACACGTAGTCACATCCAATTCAGGCCAAAATAAGCAATCATCGACACATAGTGTGCTCCGTTGACAGTGATGATCATTTTCAAGGAATGTTGGCCCAATGATGCTCTGTCAACGTAAAATCTCCACCAAATAGTTACTTTTCGAAACCCTCATTAAACCCTCTTAGATTAGCATTTGTTCATCACAAATTCAATAGCTTACTCACGTACTCATTTATCCAGAAATGGATCTTACTCAGAAGTTGATTTCTTGATTAAAAATAGGCTAGGTTGTCATTTGCTTCAGAGTCCATTCAGCGAGCACAGGTAGTTGTTAAAGGTCATACAAGGTGAGTTGGCAAATCTACTCAAATACAATAAGTATACCAGAATACCAGAGAATTTCAAATGAAAATATTGAAGAACGCACAAGAATTGCTCATGCGTCAACTCAGAAAACTGTTACTTTTACTGCGTTATCAGAAATAATCATCTCACTTAGATCAATTAGTTTGGCGTAGTAAGCTGCCACAGTTTATTCGGTGTGAATGGCAGATTTATGGCGCTGATGCACATCATTAGGTAGAGTTGCCTCATCCAAGCCTTTAATACTCTTTTATATAGCTGGCAATGCCATTTCATCCTACTTTAGACATTTCAGAGTCCGAGATATGATAATACCGTGCTATAGTAAGTAGTGTGATTAGACTAGAACCCAGATTAGACTAAAGCCCAGGTTAGACTTGAAGCCCAGATTAGACTAAAGTCCAGATTAAACTAGATCCCAGAGTAGACTAGAACACAGAGTAGATAGCCCAGGATTATGAGTTGACAAGCATTTGAATTCGCATAAATTTATTTACTTTATCTGGTTATCTGTAATTGTTTAATGCCTTCTAGCAAGACCACCACCACCCCCCATAACAGTTATTGATTAAGAATGGAAATATGTAGAAGAGAATTTACAAAGGTGCTGTTCAATGATCAAATTTAATTTGAATATGTTATCAACTGTAATCGCTTAAATTATTTTGAAACAAAAGATTAATATTTCCTGAAAAAGAGCTTCCTTATTTTGTACTCAAGTTGGGAACACTCTAATATGACATTAATGCAGGACTTATTTCAATAATTATTTGATGGTTTGTATTAAATATTTTATACATAAATTATAATAAAACACAGCCTTCGTTCAAGCAACTTCCTATCAACGAGGGTATTTTATCTATACATTCTAAGGCCTTATTGATGTTATTCTATGTGGAATAAACTCGTTAAATGCCCGCATTGGCTTCCTGAAAAATGTTTAATTTGTATGCACTTTGGCTTCATATAAATTAGGCTGAATTTGACCGAATGCGAATTGTAGTTTATTCTAGTAACACTCCGCGGACTTAAGGGACGCCTCAAGAAAACAGTCTAACGGAGATTAAATCACTCTATTTCGGTGGCCATCAGCCATCTTGAATGATCATGCTTTCAAATCACTCGATCTGAATATTGAATGTTGACATGAGCTGTTTGACACGTGTAGTCACATCCAATTCAGGCCAAAATAAGCAATCATCGACACATAGTGTGCTCCGTTGACAGTGATGATCATTTTCAAGAATGTTTGGCCCAATGATGCTCTGTCAACGTAAAATCTCCACCAAATAGTTACTTTTCGAAACCCTCATTAAACCCTCTTAGATAGCATTGTGTCATCACAAAATTCAATCGCTTACTCACGGTACTCATTTATCCAGAAATGGATCTTACTCAGAAGTTGATTTCTTGATTAAAAATAGGCTAGGTTGTCAATTTGCTTCAGAGTCCATTCAGCGAGCACAGGTAGTTGTTAAAGGTCATACAAGGTGAGTTGGCAAATCTACTCAAATACAATAAGTATACCAGAATACCAGAGAATTTCAAATGAAAATATTGAAGAACGCACAAGAATTGCTCATGCGTCAACTCAGAAAACTTTACTTTTACTGCGTTATCAGAAATAATCATCTCACTTAGATCAATTAGTTTGGCGTAGTAAGCTGCCACAGTTTATTCGGTGTGAATGGCAGATTTATGGCGCTGATGCACATCATTAGGTAGAGTTGCCTCATCCAAGCCTTTAATACTCTTTTATATAGCTGGCAATGCCATTCATCCTACTTTAGACATTTCAGAGTCCGAGATATGATAATACCGTGCTATAGTAAGTAGTGTGATTAGACTAGAACCCAGATTAGACTAAAGCCCAGGTTAGACTAAGCCAGATTAGACTAAAGTCCAGATTAAACTAGATCCCAGAGTAGACTAGAACACAGAGTAGACTAAGCCCAGATTAACTAGAGCCCAGAGTAGACTAGGAGCCAGATTAGATGAGAGCCCAGAGTAGACTAGAGCTCAGATTAGACTAGACCCAGATTAAATAGAATCCAATTAGACTAGAGCTCAGATTAGACTAAAGCCCAGATTTAAAATAGACCCAGATTAGACTAGAGCCAGAGTAGACCAGAGCCCAGGTTGAATAGAGCCAACGATTAGACTAAAGCCCGTGTTTCAATCCCAGTTCGACATCTCGAACATATTGAAATATGAAATATGATCTTAAAGTTTTTTTCTTCACAGTCTTCTGGCAAATACTCTCAGAGTAAATAAAATTTCTATTAAAAGTTACTTAAAAATCTGTCTTTCGGAAAATATATTTCTTTTGAAGATTTTCTCTCAGCTGTCTTCTGGCTAAAACCCTGAGAGTAGAGGAAATTTTCCATGCCGGCATTATATTGTAGGTCCGGCAAATCATTAATGAAGTTAACACTCCCAACATTGGTGAAGTGTGAGGCTAGGTTCTCATCCCGCCCAAAGTGTTGTAATGAACGATTAAGTTTGCATTAGTTCTGGACCAGAGGTCAGCAATGAATCACTTTTTCGCTATTCATAAGTGCTCATGAAATTTTAAGTATGAGTGAGTCATCAATATTGGAATTTGACTACACTCTGATTCATTTGTACTCACTGCAACATTGATTTATAAGTACAGGTGGCAATTAGTATGAGTACAACGTTGACATCGATTTTTGATTCATACGCCTACACATTCAGATTCATAAATTTAGATGAATCATTCGAATGATTCATCAATCAATATTTACAGTCTTAGTTATTGTTGCATTTAGAACAAAAGAAAAAAGACACATAAGCAAAAAACACACGGCAGCAAACAGAGCAAACACACAACCTTCTAGTGAGTATTGTAGTGTTCGTCTGCGAATCATACTTATTTTGTGATTTTGCAAATGTTGAGTCATGAAGAGTAGAAATTAAAAACATCATGCGTAGTGTTGAGTATGAGTATGATGAGTACTTCAAACTTTGAATGTGAGTAGGTATGAGTATGATATTAAAATAAGTATGAAAGCGAACAAATATCAGAAATTATGAGTATGATTCGAATCTATTCATCTTTTTGGAACATTCATTGCTGATCTCTGTGATATATTAAGTGACAGATGGCGTTTTCCTCCTTTTCGGGCTCATAACTTTTACAGAAACCATAACAGGAGAAGCCTAGACGACTGACAGGCGGTGGTAGGTGAAAATAAAAATGAATTCTACTGTGAATATATTCTTGTCGTTTTGGTAGTTTTGTATTAAACATAGATTTGCGTGTAAAATCCAAACGACACATGTGCCATATATTTTGCCAATGTAATGTGATTAATGTCAGTCATGTAGTTTAATAACCTTTGATGACCTTTTCTGCGGGCGGTTAGTACACATAATAACTGATTTGCTAAGTAAAAATAAATACAATTTTCTTATTAAAAATATAATGGCCCCATGGTAATAAATAATAATTTCAATATATTAACACGTGTAATCATATGCTGTGACTACATCTGTAAGGCCAATGACCTTTTAAGACCTTGACAAAGGAAAAATTTATTTGATTTCGATTTGGCTTTTCGAAAGACTTTTAAGAATAAGAAACTTGCCTTTATTAGAACTTAAATTTGATGTTTTTTTTTATTTAATTTTTTTTGTTTAACAATTTGTTTTAAACTAAAAATCTTTTTTTAAATTTTTATTTATTCCCACAATAAATTGTGCATTGTTTAAATCACCATATAATTTTGGTTTCTGAATTTTAATTACTTTGAACTAATTTTGTTACTTTTTTTGTAATCAAAATTGAATTTAATTGAGTTTAATTTAATATAAATTTTTATTTATTTTTTTATTGTGTTTTATTGTGTATGTATTTTAGCAATTCACTAAAAAAAAATTAGTAAAGTCCTAATTAGCTGGTATAAAAAAAAAAACTTTATTTTTTTTAAGTCTCTTTTAATCCGTTTCCGTTCGTTTGATTTTAGGAAATTTTCTTTAAGATGCTCATCGCTAGAGCTGATTACGAAGACTGAAATTCTCTGTCTAAGGGTTAGTATTAGCCAGAGGACAACAATATTCGAATTAGAATACACGATTTTTCCATATATTTTCTTGTATAATTTTTGTTGTTTTTGTCTTTTTACAATTCGTTTTTGAATTTATTCTAATTTGTTTTCGTTTTCATGTCTTTTATTTTATTTTTTTTTATCCAGTATTTCTAATAATGAATGAGTATATAAACGTGGCCAAACAGCCATATTCTAATATAATATATACATGTGTATGAGTATGTGTACGTATCCGTATGTGTAGTATCTTGTGTGTGTGTGTGTGTGTGTGTGTCTCATAGACCACACCAAGAAAACCAGGACAATAACTGAAGAGATACAAGAAATACAAGAGGAGAGAATAAAATATTATTAAAAAACAAGCCCAAATGAACCAACAACCAGCACACAGACATACACAATTAAAATGAAATTTTGCTTATAAAAATGGCAATATACACATCATACATATATCATATGGTATATTTGGTTATAACAGTGTATTGGAATTCTAACCCCCCCCCCCCCACCCTGCCATTATAGCAGATTCACTTTGCTTTGCATGTGTAGTGGTCTTGTATGAGAAAAACAAAAACTCAAAACACGTTGATTAAAGTTGTTGTTGTACTCCTCCTCCTCCTCCTCCTCCTCCTCCTTCTCTTCCTCTTCCTCTGTCTTTTTTCTGTAATGAAAATGAAAGCAAAAGCAAATCTTTGCGCTGTTATTTATTGTTGTTATTATTGTTGTTGTTATAAGCAATTCGAAAACTTGGTATAAAAAAATTCTGAAGTTCGAAAATTCATTTCGAGTAGCAGTCGTCGTGACCACCTTAAAGTCCATGTTATACTTTCACTTGACATTTATGGGTTAAAGAACGCGTTTCTCTTTCAGACAGCTGTAAACAGGTGAAAGCATTAGAGTGCCAGTCTCTTGTGTGTGTGTGTGTGTATGTGTTTGATAAAGTCTTTAAACTTTTGAGAAAATGAAAATCAAACATGCAAAGTTTTTCTACTTTTTTCTTTTATCACAATAATAAAGATACATACACTTATACAGACACATTAAGCATAATTTATCGATATATACACAGTGGAGAGTAGTAGAGAAGCATTAAGAAATGTGGATCACTAATGAGTAAAATTTATAGTTTTTGTCTAGACTCCTGAGTCTATTATTTGAAGAGTAAAGGCAAGAGTTCGGTACTAGTCTAGTAGGTAGTGTGTTGGCTTATTAGACGTATGATCACGGTTCAAACCACAGATCAGACATTAAAACGAAATGTGAAAATATTTCAACGGCGACTTTCTCTCAGCAGATTTATGACAAAAACTCTGAGTGTGAAAATAAAACTGACAGGAAAAGTTTCTCAAAAATCTGTCGTTCGGAGTCGACTCCCGTCACTCATGTATAAAATTAACACACACGACATAAGTGGTGTGAGAAGATAGGCCGTAATCCTTAATCTTAACAGCAGCGTAGCTTAGTACATTTGTTTTGCATTATAAGGCGCATGCCTGTGATTTAAAACCGACTTAGCTTAGTAAGTAGTGTGATGATTAAAAAGGCTTGAGGCTATGATTGAATTCCCTGCTCAGACAACACGTACACATCGAAATATAAAGAATATTACTTTGGCGACTTCCCCTCTGTTGTCTAATGGCAAAAACTACAAAATTGTCATGAAAAGTTTCTCGAAAAATATGTTGTTGGGAGTCAACTTTAAACTATAGGTTCCGCTACTCATGGAGAAAATTAACACACACAACTTCTATCAAATAAATGCTTGCGTCAATGATTTGTAGGTTGGCCAAAAAAAAAATTTTTTTTTGAGTAAACTGGTGTAGTTACGGACAGAAAGGAAAACCTTATTTTGACAACGTTTCCAACAGCTTCAAAATTTCATGAATCACCATGGCTTGAATTTTGAAAAAAAATTTTATTTTTTATCATGCCTACAGACCAGCGAATGCTTTGTGAATTCGTTCAATGGGCAATGAAGCCGAGTGCAATTTGTCAAATTCAGTCAACTTCTTCGATGAAGCGCATTTGCATCTGAATAGCCAAAAATGTGGAATTTAGTGTTCAGGAAACTCCCTTACAATTTATGAGAAACAAATAAATTGTAGCAGTACACTTTCATTTTGTACTTCACTGTGTTTCACACATGCTGAAAATTCGTCCGAAATTTTCTTTGTATTTTTTTTTTATTCAGAAACAGTCATACAAGAGGTATACCTATGGATATACAAGGCACTCCTTCCATTGATGAGACCAACATGTTTCAAAATGATTTGAAATCGAAAATGAAAACATTTTGCTTTCACTGCTGTTTGTCGTCTTTTTTTTTTCTTATAAAAATGAGCGTTAAAGGATGAGCGAGCGTGTAACCAAATATTCTTGCGTTTTGTCTCATTTATTGACATTTTGTCCAACGGACAAAAACGTGTTGGCAATTTTTCATTTCAATTCTCGCTATTCTATGAAAACTTGTATTTTAATTATGCATTCATTCATGCCTTTGTTTGTTCACTTTTGTTCATTAATCATCATTTATTTGTACATTTTCTTTGTTGGAAAAAAGATTTTTTTTTCTTCATTAAATTTTATTGTCAACTTGACCTTAAAACAGTCGAACATTTATTACAAGCTCCTGGGTTCAAACTAAAATTTATTAAGTTCTGACTATGGCAATGTAAATAAAATAATGTAGGGCCTAATTGGCATGTTTATTAATGATTTTGAATAATGAACAGAATTCTCCTAAAAAATTTTTTAAATATAAAAGAGAAGAATTAAAATTTACTGTCGCAGCCGTATTCAAAATATTTTTCTAAAGCTTGTCAAACCCTAACCGAAAGATTTATTAAAGCAGTAACGTTAAGCTATCACTCGTTCAGTGAGGATTTATAATACGTTTGTTCAAGGCGAATTCATTCTAAGAGGTGACCGTAATAATACAATAAATACAACAATACAAAAACAACAGGCATTTTGTTTTTGTTAAAATGTATCCATCTTGTCAAAAAAATTAACCCTTAAACCTACTTAGAAAATTAATTACGGCAATTAAAACAAAAAAATTAATTTTATATACTAAAAATTCGTACGGTTTTGGTATCATGATAAATTACACAATGGTGCAGCACCTATAAATTAAAAAAATTATTTCATACAGTCAAAAACATTTCCACTTTACGTAAAGAACATTGTCTTTATAGGGTCATTCCGAGAAAATGGCACGGGCTAAGATGTGTATGTCTGTACTTTTCCTCATTATTTAGGTCATCTAGTTTTGGAGAGACCAGAATTCTTTTTTTTTTTTTTTTTTGTGTAATTTCATATTTCTACTTTCGTCTATAATATTTATATGTATTGGTAATTTATTGTAGAGATCTAGTTGTAATTAAATGTGATATTATTGATTTTAATTTGCTGTTAAGCTTATATATTTATTGTGGTAATTCATCTTGCTAAGATATTTTCAATTGTTATATTGGTCTTGTTATAAAAGTTAATCCTGAAATAATTTCTTAGTGCGTTATTTTCGTTATAGTGTTTATACATGTTCGTGTATCATATTTGAGGGTTATTGAGATTTTCGAATATTGATTTATTCGTATTATACATAAATACATATAAATTACAATAAAATTTTTGACAACGTGACGATACACCACATATTGCTGGCTTTATTAAGCCACCTTCTATGAATTCGCTTGCGTTTGTTGTTCTCAACTGGAAAGTGAAACTTTGTTGACATTTTGATGTTGTAAAAACTATATGAACATACCACATAGAAAAGTGAGCTGTTCAGGGTTTGTCATTTTATAACTCGAGAACTACCAAATAGATTCAGAAAGAACTGCAAATGTTGGAAAGGTTTTCTTACTGATAGAGTTATTTTTTTTATTAAAAAATCTCTATAGATATTCGATTAAGATTTTATATCTATGACGATACATGGAAATATCGAACTTCACTTAAGTCATCAGTTACTTATTTACGTAATGATTACAACCTAGCTGGCTGCAACAATCATATTGGGTGTGTTAATTTTATCCATGTGTAGGCGGGATCTACAGATATAAGAAACGAACGACTGATTTAAGAAACTTTTCATGGCAAACTTATTTTCTCTCATGATTTTAAGTCAGAAGAATGCTAAGCAAAAGTCGCCAAAAGAAATATCTTTTTTGATTTCGTTTTGTTCGAGTTATCTAAGCCGAAAGATGAACCACGGGCTCTCGTGTAATAAGCGAACATATTACCTACTAGACTACAAATACTTTGTTTCCAAAAAAAACCCCTTTTTTTTGGCAGTGAAATTTTAAAATTTCGGTTATCAGTTATCATCTGTAATACCAATTTGTACCATTTTTGGCAATTGGTAGCTCAAAGGAGTTTGATTGCTATCCATAATAGCCCTAAAAGGCACATCTGGTCCTTCTTTTAGTTGCAACATTTTCCAAACAATTACATTTAATCGCTAATGTCAATTGATTTCATAATAATTCCAAGAGGTTTTCTCATATTCCCACAATGAAAAGATAAAAAGTTCCCGTAAGAATACAACAGAAATTTAAAAACTATGTTTGGTTAAAGCAATTGCTATTTCCGCCATTTTTATGTTTTTAAAGATCTCCGCCATCTTTATGTTTTTAAAGAAGCACGTCGCGCTGACTGACCAATCACAAAAAGAACATGAAAAAACAGAGAATGATCAGCAACAAAGCAGTATGGCCGTTGCTAGTGTACTACGCCATTCATAATCAAACAGTTATTAACCTATTAGCATAGCTTGATACACAATGAAGATTAATGTTGGGGTGCCATATGAATTATCCGTAAAACATTTGAGCGAACTTTTGCGCTTCACTAGTAAAACGAATTAAAATTGAATTATTTTGGAAGCGAATGATTATGGACGATTGAAAGTGTTATAAGGATGACAATAATATGAGAAAAAAACTATGAACGAAGCAATATGCTGCTTTAAAGACAGTGGCAAAGTCGGAATTGTCACCCGGAAAGGTAAGGAACGGCGGGTGTCTGTTGGCATAGGAAGAGAATTGCTTATTACGAGCTCTTATAAC
>QOCX01000021.1:818781-829990 GCA_005959815.1 Sarcophaga bullata | reverse complement strand
TATGTGCGTATGTAATTTCAAGAGCAACAACCACAAACCACAAAATCAACAGGAAATTTGAATCGCCACATTTGACAGTTCTGTGCCCAGGACACTCAAACAAATTTTAAGTCTTTAAATTGGAAACATTTCATCCGATCAAGATCCCTGTTCCATGCAAGATGAGGTTGCATAATCATTAGCCGTGACTCAAACAGCGAAAGCATTTAAAAGCCGAAGCTGAAGCCGAACGGTGTTGAAACACGATGTTGCATGTCTGATATGTTGTATAATCGCTTTAAAAAGCAATCATTTTCGCATCACGAATTATCACTGCCGATGAAAAATGCGATTTCCTAATGAGACACACAAAAAGTAAGAATCATATGTTGGAGTGAGGGTAACGGAAAAGTTTCTGCGTGTAAGTCAGGGCAAAAATCTTTTATAATGAATCAAGTTAATGTCCTTATTTTGGAATGCGATTAGAAATTTGTTTTATCCATTGCGAGCTACTAAAACAGGGCTGGAATATATCAGAGGAGGTCTTTACACCAAACAATTAATTCGTTTGAATTTCGTGGCTTGAAAAACGCTTTTAATATGTAACCCTACACGAAACCATAATTTTTTCAAGAAGATAAATGCTCGACGCTGGCAATATTGTGGCACTGATCGAAAACTATTTAAGAAATTTTGTTCTTATCTGACTACTATTTGCTTCGATACAATTCAGAATTTGCTTCAATCAATGAAAGGCCTTTAGAGTAGGATATCAAAAAATTAAGCTCAATTCTTTCTTTGGCTCAAAACGAGCTTTTTTTTTTTTGGACGGAATCCTTAAATTGCCAAAAAGATGACAGAAAAACTTAACTTTCCGATGGGGTATTACTTTTGAATGACAGTGCCTTTTCATAAAACTATCTTCAATAATGGTTTCGATTTTATCACTTCTAGAACCTTTTTTAACTTAGGGTTTATGACAGTATTATGTGTTACTTTTTGTTCAGTTGAATTTAACTGCTATCAATATACCGTACCTATGGAATAAGGGCCTTCTGTTTTTTTAAGTCACTTTGTACAGTTAGCATCATAAGTATTCGTATACCTCATATATTTCGAATATTTTTCATAATATGTATGCCTTGGCTTAAACAAACTGTGAAAATTTTGGTGCATTCTTTGTATTCCATTACTTTTGTTTAATACTGTAAATGCTTATTTCCTTCTTTCCTATAGAAAGTTATTATAACTTTCATATGCTCATGAGATAAATAAGATACAATTTTTATAAAGATTTTCCCAAGTGATGCACATAAAATGTGCGTAAATATATTGTTAATAAATATGTTTGTACAATAGATTGTATCTGTAAAGTGTATCATATGGATATTACATATGTATTGTAATTATTTAACTTCATACTGAATTTAAATAGCAAAAATTTAAGTCAGCCATGGTTATTGAAATCGTTATTAAAGTTCATAGAAGGACATTTAATGAAGGTTAAGGAATAACTTTATCAAGGTTGAGAAAAACAAGTCTTCCTAATAAAGGAACTTATGCCGACATCTGATCTATTGGTCAGGATTACAATCCAACTTTTCTTACCATCCATGTTGTGTGTTTAAATTTTATCCATAAGTGCGGGGAACTGCAGTTTAAAGTTAACTTCGAGCAACAGATTTGATAAACTTTTCATGGCAATTTTATTTTCTCTCATGAGTTTTTGCAAGAAGACTGCTAAGGGAAAGTAGCCCAGAGAAATATTTTTAACTTTTTGTTTAATTCGAGAAATCTCACCAGGGGTTTGAACTATCGGCTTGCGTCTAATAAACTAACATACTACCTTTTAGACTATGGCAACTCCATGTGATAGACTACCATCTTGTCTGAAATTTTACTAGGTATTGAACGATTTGAAAAGGTCGTGTTTTATTTTAATTAAAGGTTTCGTATACATAGGACAGCCATGGGACATGCATTCTGCACTTTATCGGCATCCAGCAGTAGAAGCAGCCGTGCTGATTTACATACGGGTTATTGCTGTTTTGATGTCATACATACATATGCAATTTTTTATTGCAACTTTTAGTCAAGATTACAACCTAGTTTATCACATTGCCCATGTTGTATATGTTAATACAAGACTAGCGGGACATACAGTGTAGAGTCGACTTCGAACTGCTTTAATTTGCATATAGTGACCATTGAATATAAATTTGATAAGAAATTTATTTTTTTATTTAAAAAATTTTATTCCAAACGATGTGGTAACTCCGAAAAGTCTTACGGACATTTTTTTATCGCATGCTATAAAAATCAGATAAATTTGTTTTTATGTGTATGCTGGTTGTGCGGGATCATATATTTAATTATTTTATTAAAACCAAATTTATCTGATTTATATGCTTGTTAAACTATTTAAAAAATATATAAAATGATCTAAAATAAGTAAAAAAAAAAATCCACAAAAAATCTGAATTGAAGTGTTAAAAAAATTAATCTTTTTTTGCACGTATCGCTATGGATGATTCCTGAGTTAAATCGCGACCGAACTTATATTGATCGTACTGATGGACCATGAAAAGTAATTCCTCAATATCAACCGATATTGAGGATTCTGTAAAACTGCGACAGGATGATGAGTCATTGCTTAATTGACTACCCACAGAACCATCCGATTCGACTGTAGATTTACCATAATCTGGGCATAATTTTGAAAAATATCGTTTACGATTTTTATCTTGATCATGATTACAGGTGGGTACATGTTCTGCAATTTCCATTTCACTGTTCAGATTATTTCGTATAATTTTATGACAAACCTCAGGCGGTATATTCAATGGAGATCGGCCATCAACGCGACAATTTTTAATAATCCAGTCAACATCTTTTTTACACGTTACAAAATGACAATTCGGAAATGGTGGTGGTCTTTGCGTTATGATACTAGTTACTGGACTGTATATACCCTCGCCTACATCATAGGTATTACGGGGCAAATCACGTGGTTTTGCTTGAGCTGTTAGTAATGAAAATGGTCCCACTGGCTGAATGCCTTCACGTTGCTCTTCGGCATAACGGCGATCATTATTTGTACAATATTTCCAGTTGGTAAAATCAACATCCCAGCCATCAATTGAGGCATCCACACCTAGACCATCATCAAACCACATTTCATCGATTTCTTCCAACTCACCCTTAATAAATGTGCCCTTAAAGTTGAAGCCATATGGGGCAGCCAAGTGTATAGTGCCATAACCATGAAAATGACCGCGCTGAAAATATCCGGTGTATACACTCTCATCGGGGAACGTGTACACACCATGGCCGTCCATGCACTGCAAAGAATCCAACCAAATGCCCACATAAAGACTGCGTGTGAACAGTGTATGTTGTGTGGCATTTTGATGGATTTCCTTAATTTTTTTCACCATTTCCCGCGGCAATTTTCTAAGCATAGATTCGTCAATAGATTCCCTTGTAATCAGATCATCGCTATTCTGCGTATCCATGTTTACTTTCCCACACAAGACTTGACAACACAAAAAGTCAACAAAACTTTTTTCATTTCTGTCCTCACATGATGTAAAATTCAAATTTAAAAGTCAAAAGTTTGTTTTTTTTTTCGTTTTCGTTGTTGTTGTTGTTGACTTTTTAAAATTTTCTAATAATTTTCAAACTTTAATTTAATGTATGCCGCCCCCCATTCATGTACTACAGTACCTACCCAAAAGTGAATTGATTTTTTAATTTTTATTTTCACTTTCTTCTCTATTCCTTCCATTTGGTTTACTTACTGGAAGAGAACTAAAGCAAGGCAACAACAATAACAACAACAAATTATTGTTATAATAACGGCACATGTGTACAAGAAATATTCAGTTTTGCTATCCATTAAGGACAGAATTTTAACCTGCAAGCGAGTGAGTTAGAAAAAAGGTGCGAAATTGTTTTTGTTTTAGTGTTTTGTTGTTGTTGTCATAAAACTGTTGTTTGAAAATTCAATTTACAAAACAAGCAGACACACTATACGGTACATACGTATGTATGTATGTATGTATGTATGTAAATATGTGTAGAAATTTTCATCATAAATATTCAAAGAATTGACCTGAATTGGTTAAAATAAATCTTAATCTACTAACATCAGAATGTGTGAGTGTGTATGAGTGTGTTTTTTAAATTTTTAATGCGAATGAGTGTGTGTGCAGCAAATTTCAAAGTTTCCGAAAGTAGGTTAATGGCTAATATGCATACGTGATTGGTGTCAATAGAATCCCTTTTAATTCCATAAATATGTCTGCGACGAAGCCATTATTATCAAGGTAAAGTTGATTAGGTAGCTAAAGGTGTTGATATCCAATATTAGTTATAAACTCATTAAATTCAAATAATTACTGGCAATAATATTTTCCAAAAATAAAGAAAATAAATAATTAAAGGGCATTTAACCGAAGGTGTCTCCTTTAATAAATACTTTTTGGTAGCAAGGCTCGATTTTTAAATTATCATCTAAGTCCGTTGATAACCTGCCTTTGATAACGATTAATGATCGGTAAGAATATCGAAATGATATTCAATCGTCGCCCTAGTCTAGTAAGGAGTGTGTTGACTTATTAAATGTGAGACCTTGGTTCAAACCCAAGATTAAACATCAAAACGAAAATATGAAAAAATATTTCTTCGGCGACTTTCTCTTAACAGATTTCTGCAAATATTCTCAAAAATTTGCCGTTCCGAATCAACTTTAAACTATAGGTCCCGCCACTCGTGTATAAAATTAACATACACACACGCAACAGTTGTGTGAGAGGCTAGGTTGTAATCCTAATTAAAAGGTTCGACTTCGAACACAGGCTTTTTAGACAAAAATATTCGTGGAATTTTCATCTACAGTTTTGCCACAGGAGACTGCTGAGAAGAAGTCACCGTTTTGTTCAAGAAGTCTAAGTTGAGGTAAGAACCAAGGCTATCGCATAGGAAGTTAACACACTACCTACTAGGGCAGATTGGGTTTAAACATACCATAACGGAAAAAAGGAATTGTCCTAATCCGCAGTTTTTTTTGAATGTTCACAAGCTTTTAATAGAGTATGATGCCTATGAACACAATAGGCGCAAACACAGCAAGCACAGCAATTTTCAAGAACAATTTTACTTGTTGTTTGCACTGCCTTAAAATTAATCACTTTTATATACACTCATGTGTACTATTTTCTGAAAGATTGTTCCCACTCCCATGGAATACAAAAGGTTCTTTCATTGGCGTTTTCAACTTTAAATTTAAAGAAAATGATGCCATTATGTGTGGAATGTAACATCATTCAAAATGTCCGCCATGGCTTTCTCTGGGTGCGAAGCATAAGAATTGTTCAATTTTCCATCTTTCTGGACCATGAATCGGGCTGAATTTTGCCATGGGTTAGTTGGCTTATTCGCATACATCTGTGACTTAAGAAATATCACAAGGAAAGGTGTAAAGAGGTCAATTAGTGGTCAGCTTATACAGTCTTCACGCGAAATGGACCATGACCTTCAATTCATAGTGTTGACTCCAATCAGACTTTAGATGTGTAGCTCGATACTCCGTCCTGTTGAAACCACATGTAGTTGGTTTCCAATACGATCCAATTCAGGCCAAAAGGCGTGTTGAGATCATCAGCTCTTAGTGCTTACGTTGCAAGTGGTGATGGCTCTGCCAACATCGTTCCCAAAGAAATAAGACCTGAATGATGCCGCCAGTCCAAAATCCAACCAAACAGTGATTCTTCGAGATGCATTGGCGCTATTGGATCTCAGATCGAAGTCGTTCTCAAACCTGCCAATCTAAAATCCCAAAAAACCGTGACTTTTACCAAGATTTTGGACCTTGGATCGCTTCCAAATCCGAATTACGTTCGCATTCCACTAGAAAAGAGCTTCATCGCTGATAATTAATTTTTTCAATGAAAAATAGGGTCAATTTCCAACTGTCAGAGCCATGAAACAAGCCACATCATTGTTTATGGTAGGAGAAGCATGTCCAAGTTGATGACGCAGAATGCGCCAAGTTGTGATCTGCAAAAGAGCGACATGGTCTGCAAAACAACTTCAAGTGAGTGACGAGATATCGACTGACTCTAACAATTACGCATACTCTGGCAGACAGTTGCAATGTTTTGAGCTCGCGTTCCATCATCATACAGATGTTGACCAATAGTTTACTGTACCAGAAGACCAGAATTTCTCCACAACATTGACTTCCCTAAAATTTATTAAAAATTTTCGCAAAATGTATGCCTAAATGACTGAAAGAAGTTAACCACTAGGCTTGTTATTTTGCCTATGGCCCGTATGAGTGCCATATCAATAACTAACAGACATAACGCTACGCCATAAAATCTGTTAACTAAAGAGCAGCTTAAATATTTTGCCTCAACGTTTTTTGTTTTTTTGTTCGTTACACATAAAAACCACACGATTTTGAGTTGGTTAAAGCAAAAAAAAAAAAAAAACAAAAAAAAACCTTCTGCACGACATTGCTGTACAACAAGTTTCGTGTTGCGTTTGCCTGAATGATGATGTAAAAACCAAAAATTAAATTCAATTAATTCACCTCTCTACTGTATGTAGTAGACATAAAAACTGTACTCGTAACTGTATTTAGAGGTAAATGTATGGCATGTGTGTGCGACATGAAAACCGTAATGCTTAAAAAATTTTGACCACACTCACGCATTATTTTAATGCGAAAAACCCATTTCAACATTCGAACCTCATACACTAAATGCAAAAAGTATGCCGCTGTATTAAATGTTAATGTACAGTGGAGCAGAGGAAATACATTAATATGGTATTTACACGGAGATTAAGCGAAATTATATAATGCTCCCTTAGGACCAGTGATTTTATTATAATTTTTCGCAATAAAATGTAATGTTTTTTGTCTATGCAAAGATTCTGTCAGTCATGGATAAAATTAACGCACAAAAACTTGAGTTGTACTCTACATGTCTCTCCGAAACATGGTCTACGATCTACACGACATGCCCGAGTTAGCTCAGCCGCTGGATGATAATGTACCACACAACGTCCGCGTAGAAATCATTGCCAACTCCCACTATACCGAAAATCGTACATTGAACTTTGCTCTCTAAACTCCAAAGGCTGCTGTATAGCTGCTTAACAGTCTGCAGGCATTTACGTCATTGTGAAGCACGAGTAGAATAAGCGACTTGTAGAGCATTAATTTCATTGCAAGAGAAAGATCTCTGTTACTCAGTTACCTATTGACAGCATAATAATCTCTGTTGGCAGGAGTGATCCTATGCTTGATCACCACACTGACATCAATTTTGCTGATAGCGGCGAAGCTGAGATAAATAAATTCACACACAACAGGCGAAGGTTGACTACCCATCACCACTCATCCTGATAAATTTCCCTTCAAATAGCGCTAAACGTAGCAGTAAGATTTCGCTTGATACAAGCAATGTTGCTCGATACTTTTGTTGTAGTAACGCCATTGTTATGGACTCTAGTCTTCTGCAGAATACTCTCCATAATATGTTGAAGAGGTAACGCCTTGTCTGAAACCTTGTGCGGTAATAAAAGGCCTAGGTCTAACTAGTTGCAGTTGCAGGAGTTACTCAGCAGCATTTGGCACAGTCTTATAAGCTCTTTAGGAATACTCAGCTCAGCCAATGCAGCAAAAGTACGATTCTTTATAGGTTTCCATGTGTCTTCTCCAAGCTATAACGTAATGGGAAAATCGAGTCGGGTTACCAGATCTAAACCCTTATTGATATGCTGCAATCAGTGCTTCGACCTGTGGTTTTGGTCGTTTCCTCAACACGCTCGCAAGAACCTTATATGCAGTAGTGAGAAGATATGTGTGGCATTATATGAGGTCATCCTTTGTTAAGACTGGATGGATGATTATTTTGCAGGCACGCCTAAACAGAAATACCGGTGTTAACAGAGATGTGCCAACGATTTTTTTCACAAAGAATTTTTCTTTAACATTTCCATGTCTGTCAGGAAGCTATGGCAAAAGAACATCTCAAAAACATCTCATCGCACGTCAAGTTCATTATTGCCAATAACTTCCTGCTACTGACCTACTGTCCCAAAATAATTTCGTTCAAAAAGAAGAAGAAAACCCAGTGAAATTAAGTGAAATTTTACAGAAAAGCCCTTGTTTATGGCATTAAAGGATAATTTTTTTCTCTAACATACATACACAAATAGATTAACGGTACAATATATACAAGCACACAAACGCACAGAGTACACAGACACAACAACAAAAAATGAAAGTGGTTTTTTAGGCTTGTCACCTGCATTTCCATGCCATCGTTGTTGTCCATGTTAGCCAAGTACGATGATAAATGCGTTGACATGTCTTTCCTTCTCTCTCGCTTTTTTTTTTTTGTTGTTGTTTATTTTTTTGCTGTTCTTGTGTTTATTAGCAGTCCTAATGATGACAAAGTCGATGGTAATGGAAATGATGACGGTCTTAATAACGATGGTAGTGGTATTAACACTTTTAACCTGGAGTTCTCTTTGGGTTCTCTATTTCTTTTTTTTTTGTTGTTTCTGTTGGTTGTAATGCTCAAAGCGATATTCAAACAAGTTTTTTTTTTTTTTAGAATTCAAAAAGGTTTTTCCCCAATAAGAAAGAAAAAGTAGAAGGTTTTTCACTTTAAACTGGTTGTAGGTTTTTTCTTTTTTTTTCTTTTTTTTTTTTTGCCCAGATACTCTCGTTTATTATGGGCATTAAAATGATTTTATCTCACCATCAGTTAAGGTTCGTCACATTTGATTAATGATGATAAAATACTGGGGCTAAAAGCTACAAGAAAATGTTAATAGAACACTGAATAGATAGGCACCGGGCATGTTTATGAGCCTTAGTTGCTTGCCAACAGTGCCATTACGTTTATATATGCACGCCCTTTTCCCTTTTTTTTCTTCTTTCCTTTACTTTTCTTTCCTTTCCTTTATTGAGCGTTTATAACATGAAAAATGTTTGTTTGAATGTGTTTAAAGTCTGATGGTCTTTTCGAGGCTATTTCATGATAACAAAAACAAAGACGGCCTAAACGAAAAAAAAAAATGTTTACTGTTGCTCCATAAATTTTTGGTGGCGGAGGGAGGTTTAAATTTTGTAAATTTGTTTCACGTTTCCTGTTTGATGATTTTTATAATTTTTCTCTCTCTCTCTCTCTCTTTTCTTTTAATTCGTTTTATTGTATCTTCTTTGTTAATTTAAAGCTTAACGCTTAACATTGTTTAATTAAAAAACATTATTCGTTAATTATTTTTTGCACTCGTTTTTTTTTAATTTTTAATTTCGTAACTCTTTTTTTTCTTTCTTTTCTTTTGCGCTGAAGGAAATTATTCATTCAAGCGAACTATTCACTTCAAATAGAAATTCTTAATTAATTTCATTTGAACGCCACAAGAAATATTTCACTTGCATTTCCATTTCAATTTCAATTTCAATTTACTTTTTCGATACGTTGATTCCGCCAACATTTACACTCCAGTGGTAAGTAATTCGTAAAAAAAAAAAACAATCGCCATTACCAACACTGTTGCGTATTTATCGATGTGTGCGATATAAATAACAGCAGCAAATAGATTGTAAATATAAACATATTTAGCTAAACACTCATGTATTTACATACATATGTATGTATGTATATGTGAATGTGTTAAGGATACATTACGAAGGACAGTTATGTACAAAATTCTAGGGACACCATTGAACTTGTAAGTAATGGACATCGGACTTCTTTTAAAGTTCTTTAAACCTTAGAAGGCCTTGCATCAACTAGTTTGTTACTGGCTGACGCATAGGATAGGATATTGGAAGTCAAGTCTGTACGCGATATTCACATACAAATGCAAGGATGTGTCCGCTAAACTGCAGCAAACCACAAATCTAATAGAAAATACTTGCTCAAAAATAAACCTTGATTTGGCAAAAAGCATTGCATGTAGTAACGGGACTTGAATGTCGTAACACATTCTGATATTTAGGACGACGATGTCTGTACTCCGACGAGACAGGTGGGTATCTGATGCGGGAATTTGCGGAAGTCGACAAAGAGAATGATCTCGTTTGGGTTGAAAGCATCAATTTCCGACCAACAGACGAAAAAGCGCAAGAAGTTGGAGCGCCTGGATGGATGTGTTAAGGAAGGCCGAAATCCGTTAATCGGGTTGTTAATGGGCAATCATGACAAGCTGTAAACGGAGATGTCCTGGCTATGCGGAATTTAAGTTCGATTCCAAATAGCAAGTTTTATGACGAAACAAAACAACTGCCAGTTACTACTGATATTAAGCAACGTAAAGGTCATCATGTAGTCGCCGTAGTCTAGTAGGCAGTGTGTTGGCTTATTAGACGAAAGACCAGGTTTCGAATCCCCGGTCAGACATCAAAAACGAAATATGAAAAAATATTTCTTCAGCGGCTTCCTCCCAGCAGATTTCTGGCAAGAACTCTGAGAGTAAATATAATCTGCCATGAAAAGTTTCTCAAAAAAAAATCTGTCGGTCGGAGTCGACTTTAAACTATAGGTTCCGCCACTCATGTATAAAATTAACACACACAACATAAGTGGTGTGAGAAGCTAGGCCGTAATCCTGACTGAAGGGTTGTAATGGCCAATTATGTATGTAAAGGTCATCATGAACGCCATCGACATTAGAATTATATGCCTAAACAGAAGATGTGGCGAAATAAAGGCTTTTGACCAAAGTAAATTGGTTTGGAACGTGCTTAATGGGGTCCAACAATGCGTTGCTTTAAATCGTTTTGCTTCTAACGACATTGTATATCTGTTGACCTACAGGAAGCATTAATTAGATGAATTCTTGTCTGCAGACTATCAGTTATGGCGGACTCCAATGCTATTTTGTCCTTGTTAAGTAGAGAAAGGCGCAGATTTTTTTCAAATTACAAGGCTGGTTGAACACTGATCTTCATACACAAAAGCTGTCAGATCTTTAACTCTGACCTCGTTCTTTCTCACAGTATTAGAAAGGGTTCCTGGACGGTCCCACTACTTTTAAACTCCCGGTCCAGCAAAACTATACTAGGCTTCTTCGGGACACATTCATTCCATGCAAAATATAACGACTACTTATCATAAGATGTTACAAGGCCCAGATGTACGCGAACCATCAGCGAAGCAAGATTCTCTTTATGAACGAGGATAAAATATCTGGAATTTGT
>QOCX01000021.1:806733-818765 GCA_005959815.1 Sarcophaga bullata | reverse complement strand
CTGGGGATTTTAAATCCCAAACTGTTCAGAAGGAGAGCAAACAAGCGACTCTTTATTCTTTAAAAACAAAGTGGGCTTGATTTGAAATCATAGGTCTGCCATGATCTACTAGCTCTATAGGACCATGATGCAGCATACTTTACGTTTGATGAATGGTGTGTCAACCATCAACAAAGTATGACTCTCGTTATGAACAGGGGAAAGATAATTGGAATTTTTTGGGGATTTTGGATAATCTAATGTCCAGAAGGCAGCGATACCATATTCCTTAAAAACAAAGCGGAGAAGATTTGGAATCATAGGTCTGCCATCATCTACGAGCTCTATGGGACCATAATGCAGCTTGCTTTACCGTTTAATAATACGGTGTCATTGAATCTGAGCTAGACAAGGCGTGTGCAGACGGCCAAATCTCGTTTGACCAACAATTCAGTTTGTTCCCAACCCAACTAAGATCCCTCCTGATGTTTTGTTGAACAAAGATGGTCTGTGCTGGTGGCACTGTGTGTTATAAACCCTTGCTGCTTAACTAGTGTTACGTCGAAGATATCTTAGGGGGTCGACTCACCATATTATTCCTTTTACTCCTCTAGGGAGCTATAGGGCCACGAAAAGGGATCCGACTAGTTGACTACATGCATCCGTTCGTTAGTACTTTCTCATATGGACTATTTAATTATAAGGACGTGAAGGGTTCGGTCTAATAATTTATTGAAGGCAATACTACTGAGGTATATATATGTGAGTCTCCAGGCAGAAGTTTTATTGAATGCTGAAAATTGCAAGCCTGAAAAAAGACTCTCTGAAATTTCCGACACCCAAGCTATAATCAAGTCTTCTGATCTGTTTGTGAAGAATTTGAAACGAAATTAATTAAAATTTTATTTTCTTTTTTATACATGATATTACACCAAAAATCATAGACTGTGCTATTTTTCTTAACCCCACTGTATATTGTTTCATTATCAGTTGCCTCTCTAGTGAGTGAGTATTGTTGGCAATGTACAGTATTTGAGGTTAGTTTCTCTCCGTTCGTTCGTTATTCCAATACTAACAAACAATATCAATTGGATTATCTATTCATTCTCGGACACCCACAATGAGAATGGTTCGTGTTTCAATCCTTGAAATTGAAACTGATAAAAACAAAACAACAACAACAGCAAACTCAGTGGGAGTTTTAAGTGAATTTTATTTTGTTTTTGTTTTTTCTTAATTATTTATTAATTTCCAAAGGGAACACATATCAAGCGGCTATATTTTATTAGAAAACAAGGGGGACTTTTTTTTTATTTATTTTCTTTAAAAAATACGCAGGGTTTGTTAAGCGAATCTGTAATAATTAAAATTTGTTATTTTTTTTATTTACAAGGACCTTTAGGCAAGTGTGCTTAGGGAATCTATGGGATTTAATATCGAGCGAATTTTTTATTACAGTTTAATTCATAGAATCAATGAACATAACATCGTTTAAATGCCATTCATTTCTTTTCTAAGTGGAGCGCAAGATGTTCCAAGATTCTGGTGTACAAATCAGTCTGAATTTCGAATGTACTGGGAACTTAAGAAAACCCAACCAGAAGCAGTCTATCGCAGTTAAATCGCAGTTCACATCGCCCCAACGTAAGGGGACAATGCCCTCAAATTGCTTGTTCAGCATATTTATTATACTATTTATTATACTCCTATTTATTATACTCCTACACCGTCCTGATGAATCCTTACGTCGTTGGCGTCCAGATCATCAAATCAGGTCACAAAAAGTTAGTAATCATCGACACATAGTGTATGACATTGTTCTGCCAGTGCGGTTGTTTAAGAAATACAGAGCGATCACGCCTTCAGTCCGAGTTCTACGTCTAACGCATTGATATTTTCCCATATTCGGCAATTTTATTCACTCACATACCCATTCAGCCATAATGCGCCTCATTGCTGAAGATAATTTTTCAGAGGTCTGTTTAGCGAACACATACATACGTAGATTATTGGTTATGACAACCCTTTACTTGGGATTACGATGTAGTTTCCAACACCACTTACGTTGTGTGCATTAATTTTATACAAGAGTTGCGGGACCTACAGTTTGACTTCCAACGACAGATTTTTGAGAAACTTTTTCATGGCAATTTGATTTACTTTCCGAGATTTTGTCAGAAACCTGCTGAGAGGACGTCGCCGAAGAAATATTTTTTTCATATTTTGTTTAGTTTAAGTCTGATCTGGGGTTTGAACTTAGGACTTAAGTCTAATAAGCCAACACACTACAAACTAGAGTATGGGGACTGCATTCAGCGAACACACATGTCGTTATCTATGTTCGTGTATGATGGCTTGGCAGAACAGATTGAATAAATGGCAACTAATTTGCCAGATGGGGGATGAACTGTCAAAGTTCTGAAACACTGTTGGAAAAGTTTCTATACGATCTACTGTGGATCAGTTACGATCACCTACTAATATCCTTTTGAATCAACATTTTTCTCTTTTATGGCCAAATCGCTTATGATCTGCTTGCTGTTTACAAGGTTTAACAAAAATTAAGACTCAATTAGAGTTACTAAAAGCAGTCTTTACTGTACTTCTTTATTCAACAGAATTCCGAATACAAATTGTTAATTTTTAGGTTATCAATCTAGGTTAGGTTATCAATCTAGGTTAGGTTATCAATCTACTTAGAAGTCCGCGCTTAAAACTTGATTTCATTGGTTACATTACGTCTCTTGTATTATAATAATAAAAATTTAATTAAAATAAACAAGTTTAAGGTTTCTAAAATACCATTTTAAAGTTATTTAAATTAACTGAAAACTTTAGCACGCGACCCACGTATATTAACATTTTAGTCAACGGTAAATGGTAAATAGTACATGAATAGAGACTAAAGAGCACTAAATACACATGCGTCCCATGGGTAAACAGAGCTCACATTGAACTTTAACTTTTGAAAAATTGAAATTTAACCAGAAACAAACAAACAACAACAACAAAAACTAAAACAAAAAAAAAATTAAAACAAATACGAATAAAAGTTGGCTTGAAATGGAACACCATTATTATCTACAACCAAGTGAAAGAATGTTTGATGTTTAGAAACAAAAATCCACACACAGGTTAGGACCAAATGTACGTAAAAAAAACAGTGGAATGAAGAAGAAATGGGTGAGTAAGTCATATAAGAAAATAGAATAGAAAAGAGTAGTAACAACAACAACAACAATGGTAGAAGAAAAACTTACTGCACCATGCATTTGTGGTTGGTTGCGAAACTCTACAGAACCACCTGATGAACGTCGGGGTTTAGTTACATCCAAACGTAAAATGCCAGGCTTTGGACGACGAGAGCTAAGTGCTGTTGTTGCTGATAATGGTTGTTGTTGTTGTTGTGCATCGCTGCTTAACGAGGTGGTCGAAGGATATGCCAACGGTGATGGTGTTGTTGATGCAGACGCTAGATTTTGTGTTTGCTCTGGTTGCTGCTGTTGCTGTTGTTGTGTTAATTGTTGCTGTTGCTGTTGTAGTTGCCGTTGGCGTTGAATTTCTTCCAAGACACCTTTGGGGTCTTCAAAAAAGTTCTTTTGCTGCATTTTTTCTTTTCTTTTTATTTGTTACTTAAAATTAATCGAAACTTTTATTAAGAAAAAGAAAAGAGATTTCTTGCCAGTTCATTCTGCCTATATGATTGAAATTAAAATTCACTTTAAATATCCCGCGTTTGAATTTCAAATTCACTTTTAAAATGCGAACACGTCCGTTGGCCACCGTATTCCTGCTAAGACTATGTGTTCAAGCAAAATAATAAAAATAATTATTGTTTGCTATTCAAGTGGAAGTGAAAAAAAACTAAAGGAAAATGAGAAAAAAAAAACCGCAAAATGTTCTATTACCACCATATTAAAGTTTACCATCCATACACATACACACACACACGCGAGCGTTCATATACTTAAACATGTAGACTTATTAAAATTGTCTAATACACCTACATAAACTGTGTTGTGTTGTATAAGGCGACAACCTGTTATTATATTCATGTATGTATGTATGTATGTATGTATGTGTGCTATTATCCTTTTACTATCCCTATTCTAGCCTATTTAATGTAATAATACTGGCAAGGACATACACTACGTAGTGTTTTTCTGTTTTAACTTCTATTGTTATTGTTTTTTTCACTTTGTTGTTGTTGTTGTTGTTGTTGTTGTTGTTGTTATTGTCAAACGCACTTTCTCTTCAAATATTAAAAGCTTTTCTTCTTCCTATTAAGCATTTAGGTATGCATGTATGCGTGTACATATCCTTTATTTCGCATGGCATTAACATGTTGCTGCTGATAATGTTGTTTAACTCGTAACGAAACTTAACTTTCACAGACCATTTCATACCAAAATATCATCACAAAAAAAAAAAAACAAAAGCAACAGCTTGTCAGGACAATTTTCATGATGTATTTTTCATGTTAGTATTTTTGTTAGTATTTTTGTTGTTGTTGTTGTTCTATTTTTTTTTCTTTACATTTTCATATTCTTGTATATACAACATGCGTGCTTTTGGTTGTTTAAAGAAGCGAAAAAAAAATTGAATTTAAACACTTGCAAAGTGCTTCTGGTCACCAATTTGGTGTTTACATGTGACAACAGCGTTGTGTTGCCGTTTAAAGTGAAGAAAGTGACATTTGTAACAGCATTTGTGGGCAAGTGTAAGACAGTTGGCAATGTTCCGCTCTTTGCATATCCTTAGTTGTTGACACATTTTACGAACCTGTCAGTAGGTTGTTGTCATTTCAGTTTCAGCCCAACACTTTGAACATTAAAGCTACATATTTATGGGAAATTAATTCATTAATTAAATTTTAATTGATTATTAATGTTGTGCTAAATTGACTAGCACTGATGCCTTCTCTCCATTGTAAAGTGACAATCAAGCCATAACTGTAATAAAAAGTTTTGAAAATATATTCTTGGTAACAGTTTAGGTGGAGCAGGATAAGTTACAGAGAGCAGCAGTAGAGTTGGATAAGTGTTGTATATGTTCTGGTTGCTGCTGCTGTTGTTGTTGTTGTTGTTTTTTTGGTTCCAATTGTTGCTGTTGTAATTGTCGTCGTTGTAGAATTTCATCCAAGACAGCTTTATTGTCTTCAAAACAAATCCTTTTGTACCATTTTTCCACTTGAACCTGAAAATGAGAACATGACAATGGGAACCTATTTTATAAAGGCAATTTAATCCCCCCTTTAGGGAGGATTACTACCCAGCTTCTCACACCATCCATGTTATGTGTGTGGCGGGTTTAAAGTTTTAACAGTATAAAGTCGTTTCAGAACGTCAGATTATTGAGAAACTTTTCATAGCAATTTTATTTACTCTCAGAGTTTTAGCCAGCGGTTATGATGTGTTTAGATTCATGCATTCGATTCATGCAGGTCTACCCAGAAGACTACTAAGAGTCGCTAAAAGAAATATTTTTTCGTATTTCGTTTGTTCGAGATATCTGATCTGGGGTTTGAAACACTGGCTCACGTCTTCGTATAGCCACACTAAGTAGTAGACTACGGAGACTGCAAAAAGTTTATGCCATCAAAAGATGTGCTCGGTTCAACTTGAACAATACAAATATTAACTGAAAACTTAACATCTAAAAGGTTGAAAGTCGTGGTAATGATCAGGCATATCAGTTTGAAAAGAGGGTATAGGCCAAGGAATAGAAATAGGAAGAAATGCATTGAAGTTTATATACAGCGAATGGGAGGATGAACAGAGGACACTCTTCTCAGATCAAAAAACGGGTTTGATTAAGTAATTATATTGAGAACTGATTTGAGTTATGCATCGAGACTGTCGAGAAATAGCCTGAGGAAACTCGCACTTGCTAAAAAGCATTGTAGACTCAAAGAATAGAGGTTTAGGATTTGGGATAGACTCAAGCAAAATATATATTCTGGATAATGAGGATGACCTAGTCACATGTTTGCAATCTGTAGGAGGCATGAGCTTATTCTTACTGAAGTCGAATAGCATCATGAAGTTTGTTAGGGCAATAGGGTTACGGGAAATATCAAAGGTGCACCCTATACGGGTTGGAGGCAGTATAATAAAATGTCTGGCCGCTGTATCTTAATACCTTTATGCACCAATTCTGTTATATTCTGTTTTCCTTACTTATATTTTTAACAAAATTCAATCGATATACCGAAAATATCGATATATTTTGTGATAAATTGATCGATAACATCGATACATACTTACATCTAAAGACGTTTGTTTTCGAGCCATTGGCTAATGTTAAAAATATTTTTCGTCTTTTTAAATCTTCAGAGCAGTGTTAAGCCAATCTGTAGTAAATGACGTTCCTATCGTATAATGAATTACCGTGTGTAATATAGGATATAATGACTGCAACTCGTTCCTATTGAATGAAATCTGTGGTAACATATTTTTTTTTCCAACGCAGAAGGTGCAAAATCATATCATAGCACTTAGGGCTATGGCCGTGCATATTAAGAATCCATAATGACTACTGAACCAATCATTTGAATTAAAGGTAACGCTCTCCATTGTTTATATGCACCTTCTTCAGTTTGGTTTTGGGCAATCATTTCATATGAATTTCTATATCTCTTGGATGAATTTACGAAATCAGTTCTAATCGACTAAAATTTATTTCATTATCTTCTGTTGTTGTTGTTATTCTGTTTTTTTTTGAGGGAACATAATAAGAAAAAAGCCTTCGAACGAATGCTGCTCCTTAAGTACACTTTTTTCCGTTAGACTAGCGACTCTGCCTTCCGTTTCCTGTTTACCAGCTTACTTCCTTCAAATGAATTTTTCGTTTTTTTTTTTATTTTTGTTTTTAGAAATTTTTTAATGAAATAAAATACTTTTCATGTGAAATATAATAAAAGCTGCCACGCGGTTCTGTTTTATTTTTTTTTTTAAATTTATTTTTCTAAATAAAATATATGAGTATACATGTGTGTGTGTGTGGCTGTGTGTGGTTGTTTTTATTTATATTTAACGAACCACCATCATAGCAAGAAATGAATACAGACCCCCCCACACACACACACACATACATATACAGTTAAAGGAATTTTAATTTTATCATTTTGAGGGTAAAACTTTACTTTACTTGTGGCATTTTATGACCTGGCAACCACCCCAGTGTCGCATGTCAAAAAGGAGCAAAGGAACACAAACAACAACAATACAATAAGAGACTGCTTGCCACGAAAAAATATGAACACAAGAAAAGTGTCGGCTTTTTGTCATAAATTTACGTTTTTCACGTGTTTGTTTACCGTGAATGCTTCTACTTTTTCAAATTGTCTTCTTTTCGTTCTGTTTTTTTTTATTCCGTTTCTCTCTTTCTCTCTCTCTCTTACTCTCTCTCTCTGTTTATTGTGTCGGTGTCACTGTATGTCAGTGTCACGTTTGTTTACATTTTACAACTCTAGGGCTGTGTGGGGCAGTGTAAGAGCGAAGGTGGTTGTCTGACAAGGTCACAATTTGTTTATTATATGCTCCTAAAACAAATTTTAGTTAATTTGCCATATTTTTTGTTTGTCCTCCTCCTGCTAATGTATGTTGCAACCAAAATTACTCACGAATATACATACGATGCGATAATAAAAATAACAAAATTTTATATTTTGTCTGCTATGCTATAGTAATTGGGGGTTGTTTTTAAACACAAGGGAAGAAATAAGAAACAAAATTTTATTTAAAATTAATAGAGAAACGTCTTTTGAAGCCTAATGTTCCGATATAGATGAGAAGATAATATTCTGTTGATGTTGATCGTGACACACACTGATCAGCACAGTCAATGCGTATATAAGACGTTCATGGTCTTGCCTTCTTCTCGATCTGGAAAAAATGTTTTGTTGCACGAAGAAATTGTACAAGAAGGAAAGGGAATATTTTGAGGAGTTTTTTTTTAGTACATCAAGGACAATGTTATGATGCTAGTTGCCTTAGGAATGAATACACAAAAGGACTAAATTCCAAGTCACTGCTGACAATCAGTGTATACAATCCATTAAATCCTTTTCTTGCATAGAAAATATTATGTTATCTCACAGTGAGATTAATGAGAATGTCGCAAGTAATCTTAATAAAGTATTAAGTGCGTTTGGCAGACTCACAACGAACAACAACCATTAATTTCAACGCATGAGCCTAAGAGTAATAACAACATGGCTTTACAGTGACTCGGTAAGGCAGCGGCTTCACGTGATGCTAAATAAAAGCTTTAATCAACGATAACATCTATACATACAAACTGGTCATGACAATCCTTCAGTCAGGGTGATGACCTAACTTCTCAAATCACTTATGTTGTGTGTGGTAGTCAGAGAGAGGTGAGACCTACAGTTTAAAGTCTATTCCCAACGACTAATTTTTGAGAAACTTTTTATGGCTATTTTATTTACTCTCACAATTTTTGCCAGAAATCTACAGACAGGAAGTCGCCGAAGAAATATGTCTGACCAGGGACTTAGAACTATGGCCTCAAGTCTAATAAGTCAACACACTACCTACTAGACTAGGGCGCCTGTGTTTACCTGCATGCTCCAATAAAGTAAACATAAAGTGTAACAAGGCAGGCTTTATAATACAAGCCTCAAGAAAGTACACACAGAAGCGCAGGACTGCCAAAAAGCATCTAACATTGATGACTAAATCGTGAGATGAAGCTAAAACAACTGTGAACAACAGCTTAAGTTAAAAATATTTTGTTGTACCGTCATGTCCCAATGTGAAATATGCAAGGAAGAAAAAATTCTTGAATGGAATGGGCTTCATCCGTAGTTCAATTTGGTCATATAGGGACATTAGGCTACTATAGCCTTTGGCTTTTTATATTTATCAAGTATCTGAGAAAGAACTTTACATATTCCCTATTCACACTCAGCGTTTATTTACTAACTTAAGTGGTGACTACAATTTTTAGTTAGGATTACAGCCTAGATAGCTCACATCACTTAATTTTATTCTTGACAGACGTTTCAGATACTTTTCATGGCAATTTTATTTATTCTCAGAGTTTCACTAGAAAATTCATCAATCACCGAAGACATACTTTTTAATATTTCGTTTTTGTTTGAAACATCTAGACTGGGGTATGAACCACGGTCTCACTTTGAATAAGCCACCATATTACTTACAAGACTAAGGCGCTTTCTCTCATCGTTATTTATTCATCGTTTGCTCTTGCCATGGGACTATGTGTAACAAAACAGATGCGCTACGCAACAGCTGTTTCACTGTTTGGAACACCTTTTCTTAGGTTTCACTTTACCAGTACGGCCTCATGCTACTGGCTGTTAAGAGCAAGATCACTCTTTTACTATTAGGACTTTATCTCTATAGCCAATGCATGCCGATTGCTGTAAGGCAGTGCTCCAAATGGCTTACCTGTTTTTGAAATGGTGAGCAGCACTTCTTAATACATAGATACATACATATAATTGGTCATTATAACCCTTTAATTAGGACTACAACCTACCTTCTCACACCGTTTATATTGCTTGTGTTAATTTCTATACATGAGTGTCGGAGGACTACAGTTTAAAGTAGACTCCGAACGACAGATTTTTGAGACACTTTGTTTTTGCCAAAAATCTGCTAAGAGGAAGTCGCCGAAGAAATATTTTTTATATTTTGGTTTTGATGTCTGATCGGGGATTTGAACAGTGGCCTTTCGTTTAAAAAAATATCTGCTATTAGAGAAGTAGATTTTTGGCCAGTATATCTACATGGATCACAGGCAAGAGAAAGTAGCTCGAATGACAATATGTCTGACCCAGGGACTTAGAACTATGGCCTCAAGTCTAATAAGACAATACACTACTACTTGACTACGGCGATTTGTGTTTACCTGCATGCTCCACTAAAGAGACATAAAGTGTTGACAGGCGGGCTCCGTTATAACACAAGCTCCAAGAAAGCTAACTACACACCGAGACGCCGCACCCCACGCAAAGGACTTAACATTGATGACCAACCATCATCAGCAGGAACCCGCACCAGCTGACAACGGACTCTCGTGCACACAACACGCTTCAGCTAAAAAGTCATCCCTCGTTGGAACACCCATCGTTCCTCAATACGTCGCAATACGGCTGCCACAAGAACGAGAGAACTTCGCCAGACACGAAAGTGCTCATTTGTAGTTCAATTTTGGTCATACCTGAGCGCTCACTTTCCGGACCGAATCACACATAGGCTAGTAATTGGCCACTCGATCTTTGCTGCTACTCTCTCGAGTCCGGCCAGACCCTTACTCTGACGAAAGAACTCCATCATTACCTCTCCAGATCAAGATTCTTGCAACGCACTGAGCGCGGGGGCGGGTCTCCACGCTGCACATCCACTGTTACTCACTACGACCCTCTACTGGTCATTACAGAGCTTTAGTCAGGAATTACAACCTAGCTTCTTCCCACCACTTTATGTTTGGTTAATTTTATAATTTTCATAGAATTTTTATTTATTCACAGAGTATTTGCTAGAAAAGATGCTGAATTAAAGTCGATGAAGAAATACTTTCTTCATAACAGTTAGGAATCGATTATCCACGACTGACCGTCGGTGAATATATCCCTCAAATTCCGCGCATAATCAACAAGTTTTCACGAAATCTGCTGAGAGAGAACTCGCGAAGAAATATCTCTTTGTTAATATTTTTCGTTTTGATGGTCTGGACCGGGGCATTCTGAACAAGTGGCCTTTCGTATCAATACACGTCAGACACCTTACCATACTAAGACTACGTTGACGTTCTAAGCTTATCGTTTATCATTTAAGAATTTACTATCTTGTTCTGGACTACATAACATTACAGGATTACGGCCTTGCTTCTTACACCACTTTGGTGCTGGTGCTTAATAATTATAATACACATAGATTGAGGGGCCGTACCGTTTTAAAGTCGACTCGCCCGAACGACAGATTCTTTGAGAAACTTTTCATCGGCAATTCTCTACGTTCTAACTCAGAAGTTTATGACAGAATCTGCTGCCAGAAATCTACTGATGTCTGACGAAGAGATACAACTGGGCATAACAAAACATGTGCGCCCTACAAAACAGCACCAAACAAGTTACGCAAATTTATGACAAATTGGGGAGAGACGCGAGGCTTGTCCTCTTACTACATGCATCTTTAGCCTTCATAGTTGATGCAGTGCAGTTCTGTCTTTGAAGCAGAGTTCCCAAAATGCTTTGCTTCGCCTTTTGGAATAACGTCAAACCGCAGGCCCTTTTCATATTAGCTTAAATAACCAACTGTCTATTCGTATATTCCGTTAAAGAAACTTCAGCCATTGAATCTTTAAGTGTCCATTGAAGGTTACAGGTATCTCCCGTCTCTGTCGCGCTATCTTCTTTTCCTACTACTTTAGAGGTTGTTTTTTTATGGTTCTTCAAATACGACAATTCTTAACCCTTGAAATACGTAACTTTTTATGCTGAGTCAAGGATAAAATAGTTAGAATTGTATTGTATCATCATTACCTTTTTGCTTTTTAAGAAAATAGCTCCAGTCGAGTGCATAATTAAAAAGAGTTGAAGGTTTTTAAAAATTAAATTTTTTTACGAATTTATTTTTTTTATTTTTTTTTGGGAAAGTATAAAAAATTTTAACCTTAAAAATTAAATTTAAAAGAAAAAAATTATTCTAAAAAATGTATATGTTAATAATTAAGTGTGTAGCAAATTCAACTTATTTATCTAAACGATAATATTAAATTCAAAAAATTAATTTAAATTAAATTCAATTCAATTAATGGTATGATATGTTAAAAATTATAAAAAAAAAACCTTATTTATGTAAAGGAATGATGATTATAAATAAATCGGTGTTTAAATGGAGATATAAATGAAGCTGATGATATATTATCAAGTCAGTGATGACATGTATGTACGTACTACTTAAAGCCTATTTTGATTTGAATTATTATTTTAATTAATTTTACTTTAGAATTTTATTTTATTTTCATGCAATGAGTATAATTCAGTCAGTCTCAAAACA
>QOCX01000021.1:770015-783648 GCA_005959815.1 Sarcophaga bullata | reverse complement strand
ATAACACACTAACCTTGACTGTAATTTGTGTATTTAGTAGACGCATTTCGATATAATGAGAAACGCATAAACGAAAAACTTATTAAACAAATCCGTTAATTAGATACACAAAATAGAAGATAATAAATGAGAAGAACCTTAACATTGGATTTATTATGTATGTATGTATGTACGCTTGCTGATCATCGCATTAATAAAATAATAGCCAATCACAACACTCTCAAGTTCACATGTATGTACGCTCATCTCAGACAATAATTTTTCAAATTTTTAATTTCCCGTTTATTGCCATGAAATTCTTTATATTTTTAGTTTGCTTTCTTGTAATCTTGCGATTCGAAAAATCTTGCGAAATTATTGCATTTGAAATTATTTCATGCAATTGTTCCATTGAGTATGTATAAATTATTATTTTAATTGCAGCAAATATTTGTGTTGCATGCATGCAAATTTGTTAATTGTTTCCAGAAATAAATTTAAAAACAATAAAAAATTTTTTTTTTTTTTTTTTTTTAAAATTTTTTTTTTTTTTTTTTTTTTTTTTTTTTTTTTTTTTTTTTTTTTTTTTTTTTTTTTTTTAAGAAAAACTAAATTTAAAATTTAAAACAAATTAAAAAATTTACAACGAACAGCAAAATTTTTTATTTTTAATGAGGCATAAAGTTTTCGAAATATTCGAACAAAACAATTCACATTTCAGTAACATCCCCAACAGTTTTATTGTCATAACAGTAGAATTTCGGCAATAATGAATTTTATCTAGTTCGAAAACATTAATATTTCAATATACAGTGAGCGTCAAAGGAAACAGTACATTTAAAAAAGTATACATTAATGAATTACAATCAGTTTTTAAAATTGAAAAAAAAAAAAAAAAATCGAAATTTTGTCAAATTTTTTCAGGCACTCTCCTTAAATGATAGAAGTTGAGTTTGGTGATTGTTAGAATTTTATCCATAGCGTACAGTTTCTTTTGACGCTCACTGTACTTAGCGAGTTACTAACTTAGCCATTACAAACCTTTATTCAGGACTGGAAAACGAGCTTCTCTCACCACTCCTGTTATGTATGATAATTTTATCCATGAGTGACGGGACCTACTGTTTCGACATATTGACTCCGAACGATGAGATTTAAGAAACGTTTCTTGCCAATTTTATTTCTTCTTATAGTTCTTGACTGCTCGAAACTGGGAGAACGTTATGTATGTATGTTAATAAGATTTTAGAAGGCCTCACCATATGTTCAAATGAATTTAAATTTGAAAATACTGGTTTTATATGGCAAAATGTCGACAAAACTGGCAAACATTTGGAGAAAAAAAAACGGGTATAGTAAGACAGTGATCAAAATTTTAATAAACACCAACACTAAACCAAGTTTGTTCTCCTTGTGAAAAATTATGGCAGTCCTAAAATATCCGTTAAATTAAAAGGTTAAGTTGCGTTAGTAAAGCTCTTGGTAGTAAATCGCAAGAAGTGTATATCGAATCAAATCTGGTAGCAAACACAAAACCGAACTCATTTGTTCAAAATTTCAATAAAAATTTCTAAGTCATGCTCTATTAGGATGGCTAACCAGCAAAATATGTTGTGCTAGTATGATCTAGTCTGCGACATAGGGACTTTGGATAGCTTGAATATGTTAAAAAGGGGACAGTGGGGCAGCTTAACAAATTCGGAGAAAATAGCTCATGTATTGTGCTATAGAGGACTTATTCTGATCATAAATACGTGGCCACAGTGTAATAGCGATGAAATTAAATTGCAAAATTGTAAGAATTTCACTAGACTAGACGACATATCTGTTGATCAATCATAAATACCGTTCTACATTAAAGCTCTGTTTAGAATTTGGCTAACCAACCGTTTGCCTGAAGGCTACTAGTAGGTGGCATAGAAAATAATTCTCAAAAAAGCTGATCTCATCGAGTTTAGGAATGGATCGAGCATTAGAGACAATTCGATAATATTTTATGTGATTTAGGAAAGCATCAGGAGAACTTTTTCTAGGGAAGATATTATGTTAACCACGTGATTCTAATCGATTCTACTCTATTAATCCGTTAGGTGAAGAACCGCACTTTAATACGATAATCACACAACTATCAGAGGTTGTTGATGCGTAAAGTAATCGCAGATAAACCGATCTTACTGGGAAAGATAACGTATTGTAATGCAACAAGTTATATTTCAGAATAAATTCAAGTCTCTAAAGATTTTCCTCATTGCAGTGTGTTCTCTTTAACATCTTGCTTGATATACTTATGCAGGAGACAATGATGCAAAGAAATTGATCATCTGGAGGCTGAAAGACAAACGGGTATACATTCACAACAAATATTTATAATTCTATATCAACGATATCCTAACGGATAAGATTGTGTAGTTCAGCAAAAGAAATCATGTATAGAGACAGCGGGTAGGGTGTTTGGAATTATTGAAAAAGAAATGAAATTTCTTAGAATTTTTCCTCCGAACACTAATGAACCTTTTTGGCTACAATGTAGAATCAGAATCGTTTTATTGTTGTGTACTTGGAATGCTGCTAATACCAATGAATGCCTATGCGTAATTCCATAGACTGCTGAAAATATTCGAGCCCAATATTTGACTAAGCAAGTTCGTGTTCAAAATAAGGGAATTAAAATTGAAGTGATTTTGACAAACTCTCTGCATGAATGATGATGGTATTGCCATCAGGGCATTTGAGTGCAATTCGTAGTAAAACAAATTCAGAGGAAACAGCAAGAGAAGGTTAACTTCCAAAGTACTGAAGGGAACTTAAAATACTAGCTAACTGAGCTAAATAGCTCACCAACCAAGCATTAGACACCGACAAAATGAAACTGTTTTTCTGTTTCTAAAAATTATTCACCAACCTTCGTTTCTACATGTTGTAACATCACTTCCTGCTATTCAAGTTCTCATTTGAATTTAAAAATACAATTCAAGTCGTGAATTTACCGTTATAATCTTTTATTGAAGATAAATGCCAAACGCCAAATGCTCAGTTACTCTAATGGCCTTTTATATGACCATGCAGCCTAGCCTTACATCATGCTGCTGACGCTTTTGTATACGAATTATTATTTTAAATTTTAAAATGAACGTTGCAATACACCACTTAATAATAAAAAAAGCTTGCAACATTAAATGCCACATTAATGATAAAAATTGGAAGATGTAATCCAATTTAAATGGAAAACGTTCAACATTAAATGAAAGTCAAATACGTGATTGCTTGCATGGTGAGCTTATGATTGTTAATAATTTTCATGCCATTAAATAAATGGCAATAATTGGGCATACACACACATACATAAGTATTGTATTTGTATTGAAAATTGAGGAGAACATAAGCTAAAAATGCAAAATTAGCGATATTGGTTATGCTCCCCTTGTGTGCGTATGAGAAAAAAAGAGAAGAAAGAGAAATGACAGCTTGAAAATATTACATGTTTATTTAATAAATGTCATAAAGTAAGTAAATTGGTGTTTATAAAGCCATCAACTGTCAAATACACAAACACATTACAATTTATACAATTTTCACTCAATGACAGGTACAATGGAGAGAGAGAGAGTGTGTGTGTCAAAAGATACATTATCTGTCAGGATATAACAACAAAAGTAACAATTCGTTGAAGAAATATATACGAAATTAATGCTGATTTAAGATAGTCATTTCATGTGTATGTATGTGTGTGTGTTTAAGCGTCTTTCTAATGCTACTGAGTCACCGGTGATTGTTATTGTTTTTTTGTTGTTATCGTACATTTTCCTTATCTTTCTTATTTGAGAAGCGTGAGTTTATGTCATAAGCATTCATTCTTTCGTTTATGACATGCATAAAGAGACACATGATTAGAATAAATGAATGCCATTCCATATGAGATCATATTATTTTAAATTAAAAACAAATTCAATTCTTATTACACATGCAAATGGTAGCACCATGGGGAGTAGCACAGATTTTTTGGTAATTATTCGCTATGAAAACAAAACATTATCAATGAAAGTGGGTCGTTCGTTAATAGCGCATTCGAAAGAAAAAAAATGGTTGACAGATGCCGGAAATTTCAAAGAAATTTGCTCCCGAAATAGGTTTTCTAAGCACTCCATACACAGATTTAATATTATTCAGGTCAAGCAAAACCAAAATATACAGAAAAAAAAAAATTGAAACATAATACTTAGACGTCTTTTTCACGTTCAAAATTTACTTTGCAAAGTTTCTAAGGGAGGAGAAAAACAAATGGGCTTAAGTACACACTATGATTTGCTCGTTAAGTTGCTTTATACTTCTTTCGAAGTTTGTATATACAACAACAATGCAACCAAGAGTTTGTCGAAATAGACCCTGTACGTGAAAAAATTTTTTTCTTTAATAAAAAGGCATTATTTTTCTAGAATTTATTCTGATAACTAGTCCCGAAGTGAAATATATGGTATGCCAGCTAGGGAAGTATAATAAATCCATATTTAGAAACGAGTTTTTATTATAGGAAACGACTGATCAGTTCCCCTATACACTTTATTATTCAATTTGATTTTGACTGCAAGGGGAAGTGACGTCATATTTACAAACTCATCTCCAATAACATATGGTGGTCACATGCCCTTCTTAAACTGGTCAACTATGTTCGCCAGAAAATAATGGAAAATACGACAACAACGGCAGACTATGGCTAAAGAAGGTCATTATTCCTAGGCAATGCTAGCTGGCAATCCAATTATACAGGATTTAAATCATCAATCAATTGTTCAAACTTGTCGGACAATTTTCAAAAGTCATACTGAATTTTACGTTGCAATGAAGAACAATGTTGAAGTCCTTAGCATTTATGGTTCACACGAAAGTGCCAGAACAGTCATATTTAAACGGTCATTAAAACCCTTTAGTCGGGATTGCAACCTAGCTTTTTATACCACCCATGTTGTGTGTGGTAATTTTATACAAGTTTGTCAGGGCCTACATTATGAATTCGACTTCAAACGATTCAGATTTTTATGAAACATTGTTTGGCAATTTTCTTTACTCTGAATTTTTGTCAGAAAATTTCTGATGGAAGTCCTGAAATAGTTTTGTTAGGGATGCCTGAGCAGGGATTTAAACCACGGGATTGTGTCTAGTAAGCTAACATACTACCTATTAGACTTCGGCAACTTCGTTTTCTTAGTCAAGTCCTTTCCTATGTATTGTTAAGTCCCAAATATATTCCATAATTCAAGTTGCCGTAGTCTAGTAGGTAGTGTGATGGCTTATAAGATGCATGGCCACGGTTAAAGTCCCATGTCAGACATCAAACCGAAATATGAACAAAAATATTTCTACGGCGACTTCCCCTTAGCAGATATGTGATAAAAATTCTGAGAGTAAATAAAAAACATGACATGACATGAAAAGTTTCTCAAAAATCTGTTATTCGAAGTCGACTTTAAAATCTATGTCCCACCACTCATGTATAAAATTAACACACACAACATGGGTGATGTAAAAAGCTAGATCGTAAACCTGACTGAAGTGTTATAAGGACCACTGATGCATATATGTATGTATGTAAATCGTGATATGAAAGCTTTTCCATTCTATTTCATAAATTCAATTGAAACTTTATTTTTTTTTTCTCTTACTCACCTTTTTTATTGTGTCCATCATCGTCACTTAGTTGCTGATCCGATCTGGTTTCAACATCCAATAGTTCAGATGACGATATATCCGAACGTTCATCATTGTTGTCCAGGGAATTTTTATGAATATTAAATTTGTGACATACTTCAAAAGCCTGACCCACTGTGCGTACAATACGCATTGCCTGAGACTGAAAATAGAAAAAAAAGAAAATTCAAGAAAAACTTATTAAATTTTAAAGGAAAATCAGATGAAGTGAAATGCTTGGAAAAACTGTTTTCATAAAATGATAGGAAAAGTAAGCGACAAGAAATCAAAGCGGAACCTAACCTAATTTCCCTCTAAAGGGGGTGCGTACAGCTTTTTTTTTTTTGAAAACAAATGTACTCGCACAAGATTTGTTTGCAGTTTCTTACCTGATTTGGATCTTCTTCGTTTGAAATGGAATCATTTGTTGGTGTTGGCCGCCTACTAATTCTATTATTATCACAGTTGGAATCATTTAAACTACTATTCTTATGCACATTCACGCCATTTGTGGTGACATTTACAATTTCAGCGCTTTGGCGGCGAGATGAACGTTTGCCCGCTACCACTGGTTCCCTAAATGATAGTTTTTTACGCGGTTTATCTGTTTTGGGACGATCATTTAGTATACCACCACTATTACTAGCACCACTACCCATACTACTCGTACTCGAGTTGCCGTTATTATCGTGTAGAGGCGTTGTAACGTGATCATATTGTACGCCATCGGTTAATGATTTTCGCCTTTGATAGGTAGGGGAATAACGAGAAGAAGATGTCTGATAACGACCAGCCGAAGGAGATCTCTTACGCAGAACATCGGGACTGACGTTATTCGTTATGCAACTATATTGCTCGGGTGTGGTATTTTGTCGCTGTAAAATACTTCTTTTCGTGGGTGACAATGCACGCCGGCTATTCCCTATAATGCGTGTGTTATTTAAAACCATCGATTTGGTATCCGAGTTATTGGTTGATAACTTTTTGAATTTAAGGCGGGCATTTAAAACATTTTCCGAATGTTTACGCTGTTTATCACAGTTTTTCTGGGACTTAATGTTTGCCTCCATGGACTTGTTTACGGGCAATTCTTTTTTAATCAAATACACAGTGTTCTCATCATTGAAGAGTATATGTTTGGGTGAAACACTACGATTTGCATTGGCATGTTTTAAGGGATCTGTATGCTTGCATAGCTGGGCCAGCTCTTGTTGCTGCTGATAGAAATACTCATCTTCGGTGTCATTGCACTCCACCATTGGTGGATGGCCATTTTGCTGGTAATAATCGCCTTCCTCATCATCTTGTTCATTTTCTAGCTGTAAGTTAAGTTGATAGGCCTCTTTGGCTCTCATAATATTCTCAATGAAAGTGTCATCCAGAAAACGATGACTTTTACCAACATCTGTGTGTCTGCCATTGGCCGAGTTGCCATTGCCAAGTTCCCGTTCTACACAGTTGATGAGTTCATTGATATCCAGACTTTTATTGCGACCTGTTACTTGACGTGCCCGTCTTACCTTAAACCTGCCTTGGACCCGATCATCCGATTTGTTTATTTTATCGTTTAAAATATCACGTATTAAACCCCCACCATTACGAAATATGTTGCGTTGATAGGTTACAACATCTTTTTGATCGTTCGATGAATTCTTTGCAACATTAGTGTTGGTGGTAGTGGTACCACCAGCTGTTATGGATGCCGGGAGAGAATCATTTTTAGTTTTAGTGGATTTGTCATTTGCAGATTTTTTACTACGTGACCAAGGCAGGAAATCAAATGCTTTTGTTATGGGACTTTTGGGTGTTGATGACTCAGAGGAGCCTTTTGATTTCCATAAGCATTTTTTGCCGACATCCTTTGTGGCAGCTATAGGCAGGGGTTTATTTATGGTATCGTGCTTCATCATGACCACTATTATAAACTGTGTGATGTTAATGAACTTTTTATGGAAGATTTCTTAGATAACAAGTTCAATGAAATTTAAGTTCTTTCACCGTATGTTTTCGCATACATTTGTTAGATCATTTGCGTTGTGGACTCCTTCAAAACATAAACAAAATTTATGAAATTAAAAACCAAACACCTGGTTTCTAATATTATTGCGCATTGTGTTCTATTGAACTGCAAGCAAGGTCATGTGAATGAGTGAGTGAGTGTACAGTGAGTATACAGTGTACAGTGTGATGATGATCACGCAATTAATGTTGCTTGTTTATGCTGCTTCAATCGATAATTCACTGCTCATTTATCACAGTTCGGATTCACATCCTTGTCTGTGGTCATTCACCGATATTCACTCGTCATTTCAGCTTAAGTACGCGCAAAATGTTTACGTGTTGTTCGCTTGTCATCACCGTTAATATTCGCAAAAATTATTTTTTTTTTGGGCCGTTTTCAGGGTAATCAACCAAATGGCGGTGGCCACGTTTATTTATTTATTTTTTTTGTTTTTGCTTAAGTTTGTTAATTGTTTTCTTTAAATCACGCACTATTTTTATAAAATTTTATTTTTATTTTCATTTGTAGCTTGTTATTGTTATTGTTTCTCTTCGTTATTTATTTTATAAAGTTTTCTGGGGCACCTAAATTGAAAAGGGAAAATACACTCCTGTTGTGTTAAAAAAACAATTTTTTTTTGCCAATGCTAATGTTGATGGCGATAACAGCGATCTCATTGCGAATTATTTTAAAATACTTGCACCAGAGTTTTCTTTTTTATTTCATTTTATTTTTTTTCTTTCATTTTTTGTATCGATTTAAATGGAGGTCGTAATCAAATTGACCTGCTGACATAGTTTTTCATTTCTTTTAATTGCAAAATAATTTTGTTATCGTATTTGATTTCATTTTATTTCATGTTATTTTATAATTATTTTGTTTGTTTTTTAGTAAAATTTAATAGTTTATGGTCAAACATGTGAGCCAATTTGAAATTGAATTCGAAATGATCAAACAATGTCCTTGAGAATCATTTTCAAGACATTTTGATTTGATTTTATCTTTACAAGATCTTGTTTAATTTGATTAAAAAAATGCATTTTGATAGACTTTTTGAGAATATTTTTAATTTAGAATACAAGGTATATACTTGCAGTATGACTTATTCAAAGTTGCAAAATACTAAGCACTTCACAAGATCAATAATTCCTTCAAGATGTATGTCGAATACCCTTTAGACATGATACCAAGCGTATCTATTACGATCAATTGTATCACTCTCATACCAGACCAGATCGACAATCGTGGTCAAACGAAACAGTTGCGGATCAGTTTCAGTGTGGCTAGACTGTATAACCAAAACACCAGCCTATCTTATTATAATATGGTGTTCCAGGCGAATGTACAGTGAGCGTCAAAAGAGACTATACATTAAAAAAAATACATACATTAATAAATTACCGTTATTTTTATATTAAAATTATTTCATGGCCAGTTTTTGATTTTGAAAAAAAAAATAAACATTTCGAAATATTGTCAAATTTTTTGCGGGCACTCACTCTCCTTAAGTTGGGATTTGGTGATCGTTAGAATTTTTATTCTTATACGGACAAACTCTGAACACGGTCAGGATACATTTGAATTAAAAAGTCATTTAGATCAGTGTCCAGGAACATATGCTCTAGAATTCTTTTGAATTGTTAGACGAACACTAACGATTTTTCGGGTTTGTTACGTATGACGTTCATTATTTCTGTACTCGGCCATCAGGCAGTGTTCGCATGAAATGGCATATGAACAACTTGTAACATGACTGGATTATCCAAAGCTGTAACAAAGTGTAGGGCAAGTGGATAGGACATTGAAGAGATGAAGCACTGCTAGTATTATTGCCCAGCTTTCGAACGCATGATATTCAAGTATTTAGATTTGACGCATTACCAAACATTAGTTGTCTAATAGGGAAATATATTCAATACTCGGATGGTGGCTTTACTTTCAGATAATACAGCTATGTCTTGTACTTTGTACCTTCCCTTCATGTTATACACATTACAGTATAAACATTTTAGTTCTGAGTATTCCCTCAGCGGTTGCACCATCTGTTGTAAATGCTGTGTTTCGTCCAAGGGATACTTAAGCAAAAAAGTTAACTGTCTTTCGATACCCTCTTACGTTTCACTTGTCTCCCATTTTTCTATCCACAGTTATCACAGCTCTGGTCTTCAGAGGTAACGGACTTAAATCTAACAGACCCTCTGTTTCTTATCCAACTTCACTTGAGTTGTTTTCAACCTCGTTCTATGTACTCATACAATTGCCCAAAGGTTTATGGTTGGTTTAGTCACATTTTTGGTCACTACAACCCTTCAGACAGAATTATAACCTAATTTCTCACACCACTTATGTAGTGTGTGTGTTTATTTTATTTATGAGTGTCGGCACCTACTGTTTAAAGCCGACTCCGAATGACAGAGTTTTAAGAAGCTTTCCATAGCAATTTTATTTACTCGTCTCTATAGCTTTCTTTTCTGGGGCATTGTAGACATTTTCTGCGTCAAGATAGTCATTCAACGAATATTTTTATGCCTTTACTCTTAACGAGCCTTTGCCAGAAATCTGCTGACAGTAATATTTGCTCTTATTTCGTTTAGTTGGAGATATCTGAGCTGGGGTTTGAACCCTGGCCTCACGTCTAATAAGCCGACACACTACCTACTAGACTACGGCGACTACATCATGGTATGTATTCTGCATATCATTAGGGTATTAAAGTGGGCATTTAAAGTGTTCTTCCACGGATTAGAGTGTTATCTGTTGATCATCTTGAATAAGGAGTGAATTTACAAAGACAAGATAATTTTATATCCTTAAAGTCCGTGACTAAATTGTCTAATTTGACCCTCACCTATATTGTAATCATCTTTCTAAAATACTCCTAAAATTATAAGCAATTTTGTTTAAAATTTCTGCATATTTCCCGAATGTTTCTTTAACGTTGAACTATTTATTGAATATTGGCAAAAATATAAATCCGATGTGCCATAATTGCGCTCTGGATGCAAGTGTGATGCCATGTATTTATATTCGTTAAGATAAATTCATAAAATTCTTAAAATCTTAATAAATTTTGTGATATTTTGCAAGATTCATCATCATCCATTCATTCATTATTTATCACTTAATCCATGTAATTATTGCCATCAATCTATGAAATAAATTTCAATTATTCATGTGGATTCGTTTAAACATCTTAAAAAAAATAATTCTCATTTGATTTCAAAAACTTTTTAAATATTTTTGCCTGACATTTGCTTGCTAATTCAACAATTCCATAAATATTGTGAACAAAAATTATAGTTTTGGCAAGAAAAAAAAAAACAGAAACAGAAAACTTGCAACTATAAATGTGTCAACTAGAACATGATAATGATATTTTAATTAAGTTTTATACGTTAATTTATTTCTTTATTTTTTCTATTTTTTAAGCATTAAATATTCATAAATTTCATGTGTACAGTTAGTTCATGGCATACAAGTACCAGACCAACTTAATTGTTTCAAATAAAAATAAAAATAAATAATGATTCAAGTGTGATCATGAGAAAATCACTTTACAACAACAATTTTTTTCCTCTTTATATTTCGGGAAAAATAATTTGAAGAAAAAAATTAATAGACAAGACCAGGCAGACAGAGCGTAGCAAAAAAAAAAAAAAACAAATTCGAAAACCCTCTGTGATATTCAAATGACCAGAACTTGAATAGCGAACAGGCACAGACACGATGAAGCCACATTTTGTGATTCAAAAATAAAAATAAATTTTATTGAAAAATGAAGTCAAGTGTGAGAAGAAGAAGAAAAAAAAATTCACAAATAATTATATTCAGAATTAGAAAAGAAAAATGAAGTCTTTAGTTGTGATTTTTAATAGGTTTTAAACTATCAGTCCTCCGACTGAGACTAATTCATAGTCAAACGGTTAGAATCAAGATATAATAACACCAGTATATACAGTCAGCGTCAAAAGAAACTGTACATTAGAAAAATATACATTAATAATTTACCGTTATTTTTATTTTAAAATTTCTTCATTGACAGTTTTTAAAATTGAAACAAAAAAACCGAAATATTTTCAAATTTTTTCGGCCAAAAGTGATAAAAGTTGAGTTTGGTAATTGTGTTTTTTTTTACGCTCACTGTATACGTTGCAAATGCGAAGTGATAAATTTTTTTTTGCTCTTATTTCATACCATTAACGGAAATTAGGATTATTTGCAACAGCCATGTGGTTATTAGTACGTAAGGGTTCCTCTCTTACGTCTTCAGTATAGCCGGCAGTCTATGAAATTGAAGAACATTGAAGAACAACGTATGGATACGTATATATAGGCTAATAGAAAGTACGTTCATACATACACATTTGATCATTACAACCCTACAGTCAGGGTTACAGCCTACCTTTTCACATCTCCCATGTTGTGTGTGTTAAGTCGACTCCGACTGACAGATTTTAGGGTAGATTAGGCTAACTTGGCAACCATCTTAAAGTAAGCACAGGTATCCCATTCTACGTATTAATCAACCTTGCTGATTGGCTTTTTGAAGGTGTGGGTTTTGTTCAAATGGCTTTTGAACAAAAGAGATTTGGTCTCAGGTCTTTAAGTGCCAGACAATCACTTAGTAGATGTTTTCCCCCGTCATTACATCTTTTGCAGAAGTTATTGTAAGCTATTCCCAGCTACTGAGTGTGACTGTTCAGAACTTGCATGCTGTTAATGCAGCCAGAGTGCGAGCGGATGCTGGGAAAGGGAATATAAAGAGAGGCAAAGACTCTTCGCTACTCAGATAGATTGGAAGCAATTAAAACTTTTGTAGGAAAATTATAATAAAAGGAGATCTGAGTCATGCATCAGATTATCAAAGAACAACTTGTTAGGCATTGTAGACTCAAACAAAACTTATTTGGAATCGGAATTGTCTCGAGCCCAACATATGGATTCTGTGGCGATGAAAATCAATCAGCAGAGATCTGAGTATCACGAATAGCTTCTTGGGCATTGTAGAATCAGAGTGCACTTCTTCAGAATGGGGATTGTCTTGAGCCCTAGCTATAGATTCTGTGATAATGAAGATCAATAAATCGAAACACTATGTTGCAACCTTTGGAGCATTAATACATCCTAGGCACAAACATCTGAGGGCATATCAAGTGCTAGGCAGGGAATATTCATTATTGACTCCAAACAACATAGCGAATTTTGTCAGAGGCAATAAACTTGAACTAGCCTTAGTCTATAAGGTAATAATTTGGCTTATTAAACTGCGGGGTGAATAGCGTTGGCTATTCAAACTCCAGGTCAGAGATCTGTAACAAAACGAAATAAAAAAATATTTCTTCGGAGACTTCCTCTCAGCAGATTTCCGACAAAAACTCTGCGATTAAATAAAATTGCCTTGAAAAGCTTTTTAAAAATATGTCGTTAGTAGTGGACTTTAAACTGTAGGTCCCTCCACTTAAGAATAAAATTAACGCACACAACAAAATAAGTGATATGAAAAGCTAAGTTGTAATCCTAGCTGAAGGGTTGTAATTACAAATTCTGCATGTACAGTGAGCGTCAAAAGAAACTGTACTTTAAAGAAAATATACATTAATAAATTACCGTTTTTTTTAAATTGTATCATTGTCAGTTTTTAAAATTGAAAAAAAAAATTTAAAAAAAAATTTCAAAAATGTTGGCAAATTTTTTCGGGCACTTTCCTTAAGTGGTAAAACTTGAGTTTGGTGATTGTTAGAATTTTATCCTTAGTGTACAGTTACTATTGACGCTCACTGTATATATATGTAATAAGGTTGAAGGGACATTATAGGGAGACCTATAAAGATTAAAAGCGTATGATCACAATACTTAGGTTATTAACCAAATTTTTTTCCACACTATTGCTGTCATCGCTATGTCAAGCAGCATCAAGACTTTCGCTTTTTTTTTTTTTTTTTTTTTTTTTTTTTTTTTTTTTTTTTTTTT
>QOCX01000021.1:748911-765606 GCA_005959815.1 Sarcophaga bullata | reverse complement strand
TCTACATAAATGAGTACGAGAATGAAAAAAAATTCCTAAATTTAGTATGCGACCAAATCACATGCTATTTAAAAGCGTGTAATGCATTGAGAAAAGTCACTGTTGAGTGTGGCTTTTGAGCTGGCGGCGTCAATGATACGTATGTCACGTTAAGCAGACTATCATTGACAATACACACGAGCTTTTACTTACTTAATCGGATCTAGGTTCTCACATTACCCATGTTATGTGTGTTAATTGTATACATGAATGATGAAACCTACAGTGTAAAGTCGACTCTGAACCATAGATTTGACAAATTTTTCATGGCAATTTTATTTATTCTTACAGTTTTTTGCCAGAAGACTGCTAAGACGAAATCGACGATGAATTTTTTTTTTTTTTTTCATATTTCGTTTACTTGCGAGATATCTAAGCTGGGGATTGAACAACGGCTACCTACTACACTACGGCAATTTCAATGGAAAGCACTAGAGATTGATAATTATCAACTCCTTATTGCTTGGATTGGGTGATGTGATCACCAACACCATATGGTTTCAACAAGAAGGCGCAATGTGCCGCACAGCTCAAGATACATTGGACATTTTGTATGAGCAATTTGAGGGCATGATCATCTCAAGTGAAGGTAATGTGAACTGACCATCGAAATCGTGAGACGACTCCGTTTTCTAGGGGGATTTTCTAAAGTCACAGATATATGCGGAAAAGCTACAACAGGGGCAGTCAAAGCCACCGGTAGGTAAAAAATTTTGAACACAGAGACCATGCTATACTCGATATTCTGCTCAAACAATTTAAGGGCCTGGTTATCTCGCGCGGAGGTGATGGAAATTGACCACCGAAATCGTGCTATTTGACTCTGTTAACATTTTCTTGTGAGGGGTTTTTCAATGCGATTGCCGAAGCTAACATAACTTATGTTAAAGGTCAAAATCAATCTGATTTATGCCCCAGTGACACGGAAAATTGAACATTACGGATGTGATCCATCCAGAGAAGCCATGGCAAATATTTAAAAGATGCTTTATTTTACAAATAATGGCATCAAGAGGTCAATCAACCGAATAAAAAGTTAAAGTTTTAAAGATGAGAGCCACTTGACGAAAGTCTAGGAGAATAAAGTTTCTTTATGTGACCGCAAAGCAAATTATCAAGATAAAAATTAAGAATCCTTTTGCGATGGCCACCACAGTGCAATTAACTGATGAGCTTCAATTGATTTTTAATGTGATACTTTGAAACCATAATTAAGCCGATAAACGACTGCAATTTGGATGAATTCAACATCACCATTAACGATGTAACATTTGTCTGTTGCACTACGAATTCTGCACGAATAAATTGAACTGAATTGCTAAAGTATTTGAGAAAACCAGGAAATACTCAAAAGAAAAGGCTCTGAACCTAGTTTTCGCTACCGATTTAAACAGAATTTTATTTCCAATAAATGGTGCTTTAAAGATCGGTCTCGTATCGTCTATTTATAACGACTGCTACTTGCACAATTTCGTTTAAACAATTTCGAAAAAAAAGAAAAAAAAAGAAAAAAAACAAAGGAGCATTGGCATCATTTTCGAATGCAAATGAAACAGACCACCTCTGTGGATTAAAGCAAGAAATAAAGAAATTGAAATCCAATAAATGTTTTAGTTGTTGTTGGAATATTATTTTCATAACAACGAAATGAAATGATTTGCTGATCAATTGAAATCCATCAATCACCAGCCTGTACACACAATGTTTTACAAATTCGATGAATTTCTCTTTTTTTTTTCTCTCTTAAACGGGAAAATGTCTACACGATGAAAGAAACAGACGTTAAGACTGAAGAAAAAATATTTCCAATGTGGTTGATTTGGAGAAAAATAAACAAAAAAAAAAAAGGAATTTCTTTTTAGAGATTTTTCCGATCAAATTGCCTGCATTGGAAATGAATGAAAACCCACAAGTATTACTCATGCATTTAGTGTGTGTGTGTGTGTGTGTGTAGATAAGAATAAAATCTTCCATTTGATTTGAAATTTTTCCAAAAAATTTTTCCAAAAAAATCGAATTGATTTTGGTGTTATGGGCCCAAAATGTGAAAGCACTGTTGCAACATTTGTTTTTTTTACGCTATGTTTTCAATAAATTTACGAAACATGATTCATGAATTCATTCATCTTTTAAGCACTTCAAAAGTATAGAAACTATTTTCCCATAGCTATTGGGAAATATTTCGGAATCTTCTGAGTAACGAGAAGTAAGTGTGGTTAAAAATTTATTTTTTGAAAATTCATTCAAACATTATGAGACATTTAGACGCCATTATCTGACATTGTAATAAATTACACGAGGAAAGAATGAATATGCAAAACAAAAAAAAAAGTTCTTCAAACCAAATGAAAATGCCCTCATTTTTCTGTTTTAAAATCTTCATACAATGAATGAATATGTTTCTTAATTACCTTGAGTGTCATCATCCGTCTTTATGTCGTCAATAATCCATATTCGATTTATGTTTGTCATATTTAGTAATAAATTTGAAATTTATTACAAACATTTCTCATACCTACCTACCACATCATACTCTCTTATATGTAATCATATGAGTGGTGAACTACAGTAAGCAATACTAGGTCAGTATAAAGTTTGTAAAAATTATGGTAAAATTGTTGTATTTCCCTGCTAAAACACTAGAAGCTGGAATTTGCTTATTGAAAGAGTTACGAAACCCATTTCCATCCTGTTTAGGTTGTCTCTAAAGAAATTTCTGCCTTTGACCGCCTGGTGAATGCTAGTTAACGTGAGTGACTGAATTATAAAATTTCTAGCTGCGATTAAAACTTTTGAAGACTTATGGTGAGTAACACCCGTCTCTTTAAATTTATTGTAGCTGCCTTAATAATCTTATTGTGGCTTATTTTAACGAAGCCATACTTTAAAACAATGCCTATTTACTAATTATCGATACTGGTCAACCTGAAATTATCAATCAGCTCTCAGATATCGCCTCATGTAGTATCCTAACCGGCAGTTATGTATGCTCAAATGTGCTTTGTCATCAAAATGCGACATAATTTATGGAAAATAGGAAAGATTAGAAGAAAGAAATTGAAATTCTAAATAAAAAATTGTTTATTTGCAATCCTTCAGCCAGAAAAACGACCTAGTTTCTCACACCAGTTATGTTGTGTGTGTTAATTTTACAAACGAACGGCGGGACCTACAGTTTAAAGTCGACTCCGAATGACAAATTTTTTGAGAAACTTCTCATGGCAATATTTTACTTACTCTCAGAGTTTTTGACTGAAATCGGATGAGAGAAAGTTGCCGAAGAAGATTTCTTAATTTCTCGTTTTTTTTGGTGATGAACCGTGGCTTCATGCGTAATAAGGCAATTTGTATATGCTGAATACATTTTGTACGGGTTATTATATCATGACAGGCTATGTCTCTGGTCTTCAAGATGAAAATTTTACAATAAACACTCGTATTGATCTTATCGACACTACCTCTATAACCGTCCATTGCTATAATCCTATCGCCTCGTATGTATAAAGAACGAGACAACAATAGCGATTGTGACAATGACAAATTATCTGCGATTTAACAGCATTTTTAATATTAAGATTATTAAATGGATAATCTACCATTGAGAACAATGAGAATCCTTTTAATGACGTACTTTTTCCACGACTGGCAGGGCTCTTTAAAGGCTTTATACAGTCTCTGCCTTCACTACCGCAGAACTATAAAGTGGCGTTGTTTTCTTTTCTTTCTTCTCCATGCAGTCTAGGTTACTTATCAGTAGATTATTATGCTTTAGTATGTAGCTTGTTGGCTTATTAGGCGTGAGTCCATGGTTCAAATCCCAGCTAAGGCATCTTGAATAAAATGAAATGGAAAAAAATATTTCTTCAGCGAATTCCTGTCAGCAGTCGTCTGGCAAAAATTAAAAAAATTAAAAATTTGTCATGTGCAGTGGACAATTAACACACACAACATGGATGGCATGAGAAGCTTCATTGTAATCCTGACTAAGAGGTTGTAATGGCCAATTAAGTAAGTAATTACACGCTGCCAAGTATTCTTATATTCTGCTAAATGAAGCTTATGTGCTCATCAGTGATCTCGTCCTTACCATGCCATAAAGATCCTTTAGATCCTTCAAAGAGTCTTAGTTAACCAGTCTCTAAAAATTCGACCAATATGTTCTTCTTACTCACATTGTTTGGAGATGGTGTATTGCACGGTGGGCCAAAACAAGGAAATTTCGATTTCGAACAAATGGCAACAAATGTCATTCTATCTCTGATTTTTCTGATTTATAACGAATACGTCAACTCTTTTGTAGGATGTAGTGTACCATATGACAACTAATACTACCACATTCTGTTCATTTCCTTTTTATTCAGATCCACGTACATATCTGTGCTCACTATAGGGTGCAATTGAAATATTTTACCCACGAATTAAAATAAAAATAAATTTTGTTCCAAGTCTGTTCATAGGAAAAGCAAAAAAGAAAAACCGAAAACTGTTGACATTCAGTGTCATTTTGAAAAATTTTCCGTTTTATAAAAATGATTGACTGCTCCAATTTCGCAATTGGAAATTCGTTGGTTTTTTTTCTAGATTTTTTTGTTTTGGTTTTTCTTTTTTTTTTTCGGAAAAATTGTGTAATTAGTTGTATTATTCATAATTATTTTGATATTTTCAACAACAAATATTGTAAAAAAAATAAATCCACATCATGTATGAATGCATGTATGAATGGATGTATGGATGAATGGATGGTAAAACTGATTAAAATTGTTATTTTACCCTTGAGTGTACTTTAGAAAATAACCAGAAAATATTTCGTAATAATTTTGTAAAATTTTATTTTGTTTCAACGCAAAAAAAAACTCTTCATATTTGTATTCTTTTAGGAAACTTTTCGTTTTTGTATTTTTTTTCCGCTCATATTACAACAAGATCTCATTATGGACACAAGGTTAAATGTTAAGCTTTTTTTTTGTAATAAATCATGCTGAAGAAATACGTCTCATAGAAATACGTATCATAATTGTTCACAGGGGAGCAATTGATTTAAAACATTTTCTCATATGCCTCCTGTTGAAAAGTAAAAAAAAAAAAAGTAAGAATTTTGCGGGCGCAAGTAAGATTAATACCTGGCTGGTACAAATACGGAGTCATTAATCAATTATATTATTAGGGGAACTTGAATAATTCTTCCAATATTCTTTGCTACTGTTTACTTAGTAATGGGTAGGGATTGCTATTTATATTCAAAAATTAAATGCGATTACTTAGAATCGTAATAATCTAATTGGCCTAACTTTAGCAAAGACCTAAACCTTTTTCTTCCGCTACGATAGATAACAATTTTTGTTGCATGATACGAACTACGGGCGTAAGAAGAAGTAGTTAACTTATACCAAGGCTTTGTTGTTAATTCTAATTTAAATGCAAGGAATTCTAAATATCACCCAAAGCCTTGGTATGAAGCTTATCTCTCAAATAGAACAATTTTAATACATGTATCCACCATAGATCTTCAGATCTGTGTATGACGGCGCAAAGTATACATGTTTTCCAATCATGTAGTTCTACTATAACAACCTCCTACTTCTATTCATACATACAACCCCTCATTACAACCCAACCCTTAGCATTACAACCTAGCTCTTCACATCACCGTGTTGTGTGTGTTAATTTATTACATAAGTAGCGGAACCGGACGACAGATTTCTGAGAAACTTCTTCATGGCAATTTTTTATTAACTCTAAAAGTTCTTTGCCAGAAATCTGCTGAGAGATATTCGCCGAAGAAAATATTTTTTTTTTCGTATTTCGGGGTTTGAACCGCGACCTTACGTCTAATAAGCGAGCACACTACCCACTAGACCACGGTGACTTCTTATTACAGTTCTCTGCATAATATTTAAGGTTATTGGATCTAAAACGTCGTATTGATGAATAAGCAGAGAGTACTAGGTATATTTAATGCGAAGTACAGCTACTTAGGACATATAGCTTCTAATATGCCAACGGTTTATTGTACAAACACAAAGGCAAATTGAAATTTTAAATTCATTTTGGTCATCAGAACTACAGTTGAACAATAAAATTTGATGATATTTTCTGGTATATAGAACCCAAGAAATCGAAGAGCTTGTCTAAAAAGTATGAAAGAAGAGATTTTCCAGTGTGAATCCTATCCGGAGAGAGTAGGGCTAACAAATGTTTGTTTCTCTCACAACAATTTGCTTTTGTTAGAGACTTAGACGTTTACAACCGATTAACCATATTCACGCAATTTTTTTTTGCAGATTCTTGCAAAGAACAGAGGTAAATATCGTAGACAATAACACTGCAAATAGAAATAAATCTTAACCTCAAGGAAATGCCAATTGAAAATTCAACGAAAAAAAATGAAAATTGTCGATTCATAGTATTTCGATTACTCCAAGATACAAAAATTACGCAAACAAATGCTTGTAGAATATGATTTGAACTAAGATGACAGAAGTTAACCCAACAAACTCGATTCACTTCTGAAGTGAATACTGTTTAGTGTTGAAAAGTGGGAAATTTTCAAGCTACTTGCCATTGAAAATCCGTAATGTGGCCACCTAAAGAAGGAAATTGTTAACAATGGTCGTCAGGCTTGATTTAGCTAAATAGATTTAAAATTGGAAATTTGATGGAAAAAATTAAGCCACATAGGTACCATTGTGACATCACACACAATCCCACAATCCTGGAACCAATCGAGGCGTCTGATGAAACGATTTATTTCATTCCAATCTCAACAATAGATTTTCTATATAATAGAAGTTTTTTCTTCTCCAACATAGTGCTGGTCATGTACTCAATAAATAAAGAATATTTTCCTTTTCTTTCTCATCCCCATATTCTCAGCAAAATTCGTTTGTTAGGTGCCTAAGACTAAAGTGTCTCGCATGCACGCATTTAGTGCAATGGCTCGTAATAACTCCCACAAGCAAACTACTCGTGTTTATTTCGGGTTTTAGCAGATTTATTCTGTGTTGATCAGATTTTCTTTCCACCTTAACTGATGGTCACCCCATCGGACAATCACCACTGCAAACAGACACTTGAATTATATTCAACTGTACAACACTGCTGTCTAATTGCTGAAACTCTGGCATTTACACAAAAAAAAAAAAAGAAAAGTCATACCATAAATGTGTTTTCTTTCATTGCCATTTTATGAAAATATTTTGGCGCCTTGGGATAATATTTTTGTGTGGAAATCACAATTTTTACTAATTTACTCATGCTTTGCAATTAGGAAAAATATTCTTTTTTTAAAAATGTTTTTCAAAAGAGTCTTCTTGTTAATTAACAATTTTTCTTAAGTTTTAGTATATGATGGAAAAGTAAAAAAAATTGTTTTTAAAAATTGAGACGCAAATTATGTTTTTCAATTAAAATATTTTCAAATTCAAAAAAAAAGTGTCAAACCAATTACGCACTCATTACTGACACGTATGTATGTATGTATACATCAAAATGATGATCATAAATTAAATATTATTTGATGGAAGAATAACATCAAAAACAGGAACTAAAATATTTTTATTGGAAGCAGCACGTTTATATTTCATTGAATTACTTTAATGAACGTACGAAAACTATTTGAAAATAATTAAAAAATTTTAAAAATATTTTCATGATGCTTAAAATATTTGTGAATATAAAAAACATCGGAAATTATGTGGGGGATATGGATTAGTAATGCTAAAATAAAGCAGCCAACGACAAATGAATTTTTATAAGCAGAAAATATTTTACCTCTCTACACGTTTTTCTTGAAAAGTAATTTATTATTTAAATAAAAATAAAAAATAGCTATGATTTCACTACAAAACAAGAGCATCAAATTAATTTTTTTTGCCATAAAAAACTAAAAAAAAAAAAAAAAAAAAAAATATTAAAAAAAAAATAATAATATTTTGTTAATAATTTTTTTAAAATAAATTTTTATGACGCTACTGTTTACAGCAGACATTTCATATGCAAAAAAAAAATTAGTATTTCTCATATAAAATATTTAATATTTCTTGTTGAATTATAAAAATTCAAATTTAATGACTGTTTTGTAGTAAAAATTTTAAAATTTTTTCTTAAAAAGAAAAGTTTAAGAAAAATATGTACTTCGTATGTCTAGACACATGAAACGCATAAAACGGCTCTGTGGGAAAGGTGGGGGGGGGGGTTATGCAATGCTATGGAAGATAATAATATTTTAACAGTGGCATACAAAAGTTGTTTACACAGACCGAAAAACAAAGGATTTGGAGAAATTAAATGATTGGAATTCTCTCATATAATTATTGATACAAAAACAAAAATATATTCACGAAATTTTGACGTTATGAATGCTAACTTGTTTGTGTGAATAAATATCCAAGTAACTTCCTTCAAAATTTGCTTTCAAAATATCTCCAGGTTCACATAGATAGATGCGTGAATTGGTAATTCCAAACAGAACAAAATTATTTTGAATGTATTTCAAATATACATACATACATACATACATACATACATACATACATAATTGGCCATTACAACCCTTCAGTCAAGATTACAACCTAGCTTCTTACATCACTTATGATGTGTCTGAAGTTGACTGTGAACGAAAGATTTATTTTCAAAGCAATTTTTATTGCCCTTTTTTTCGCCAGAAATCTGCTGAAAGGAAGTTGCTGAAGAAATATTTTTAACATTTCGTTTTTATGGAAAATCTCTGATCTGAGGTTTGAACCTCAAACTCATGTTTAATAAGCCAACACACCATCCACTAGACTATGGCGACTTCTACTTCACAGGTGATGTGTAACTGAGAATACCAGATTTCAATAGGCTATTCGATCCAGCAACAGATTGAATATAGTGCAGTATGCTCAATATCCGCTGAAGAGATAGATTCAGAAAATCAGAAACTAGAAGAGCTACAGTACATAAGCTCTCAACCTAATATCAGGATTTATCACAAAATGGCTCAAATAAATTCTACTAGGAAATAACAAAGAACAGTCTTTTCTAAAAATTTCTTAAAAGTACTTGATTCCACCTCAGAGTCTAGGTGTTCTGGTAGATTAGTGATTGGTGTACTAGACTATTAGCTTGATGGGATGTGGGTTCAATTCCCACTAGAGACTTTGATCTGTTACACTACACTAAGCAAATGATCGAAGTTACTTAGACCCTATGATCCTGTGCTCAATGTGGTGTAGCAGGCCACATCTTTTGGGAGGAACTTATGCAAATAGTCCATAGAACACCCAGTCCAGAATACCTAGACTCTGGAGCAGAATCAAGTACTCTCTAGTGCACTCTAAATAAATTTTATTTTAAGTTACCCAGCCATGCATCAAATAATGGATCAAACTCGCCTTTTTTTTGTGTTAATGTATTGGTAAAAAAAATACTCACATGTATAGTTTGATATGAGTTTGAAGAATATCAATGCTTTACATAAAATCCTATGTTCTTTTCTTTTTCACAACAACAATACAATGAAGTTTGAAGGTCCAATTTTGATGTGTTGCTGTGTAAAGCAAAACAAATATTACCAATACATATGCAAATTTGATCAGTTAAAATTGATGGGGCGCCATGCACTATTAGAGTTATCACATGAAATTTTTTTTAGTGAATATGAGTTCCTGTGTTGGTCAGGTTGATATTGTGGCCTTTCGTCAAACTTCACTGGACTAATTATGAGCTAAGAATCTTAAAGTTTTCTTACGGAATATTTACTATTTCTTCAAAAGAAGTGATGCATTATTTGATGTAATATTTGATGAAATACTAGAAGACAGTTCTTAAATCTACAAATCATCAAATTAAATGCAATTACTCATCGGGTTCAAGGTGAATAACTTTTAAAAGTTACAGACTTTAAAGCATTAAAACTGGAAGAAGGTATACATACAGTTAGGTTAAGTTTGTGAAACAAATTTAATGGAAAACAAATCACCACTTGCATGATAAAAACGTTGGATTTTTAGAAAGAAAAACAATTTTTATAAATTTATGTGGCACATGCTATTTAATATAATTTTTAAAGCAAATTTCCATTGGTTTTTGAAATTATTGAATATTTTTTGATTATAATTTTGAATTTTTTAAACTGAGATAGGTTGATAGTATGTTCATTACAAAGTATGCCGTTTATTTTATTAATATTTTCTTATTGATAACCATTTGGCCAACTGGGATTTAAGCTAATCCATATGTATACATATGTATATGTATGATTATGTGCTAATTTGACTCTGAAAGAGGACATTATTTATAAAATTTCAAAGAAGAATAGCGAAACGATTCGTTTTTTTTTTTTTTTTTTTTTTTGTCACTGAGATGGACGTCCTAAAACAGAATAGGCCATGACAACATGTTCCAAACAAAGTGGCGTTAAAAAAAAATTAATGGCATAAAGAAAGAAATACAAATAAATTTTATTTAATTAATAAGCAACAATATTTTTAAATATTTTTTTTTTTCTTAAGAAAAACAAAAAAAAAGAGAGAGAAAAACGAAATTTGAAAAAAACAAAAAATATACAATATTAAGCAAATCAATGTTTTTAATTATTAAATTTGTTTGTTTTTGTTTATAAACTGGAAAAAAATGTATTGTTTGTTATTGTTGAAACCTTTTTTAATTTTTTTTAATTTAAACAAAGAATGTTTTGTAGTTGTTAAGCAGTTTATTATTTTTTTTTAATTTTTTTTAATTTTTTTTAATTTTTTTAATTTTTTTTTAATTTTTTAAATTTTTTTAATTTTTAAAATTTTTTTTAATAAAAAATAACAATTCCTGTGTTATATTTTTAATATATTTTTTGTTATACAAACACTTTATTTTATTTTTTTATTATTTTATTTACTTTTTATAAAATTTATTGTAATTAAAAATCATTTTATTTTCAATGCATTGGTGCAAGTATTTTAAATATACGCATATTTAATAATGACTCTGCTGTAATATTTACTTTCCATTAAATTCTTTATTTAAACATTGTAGAAATATTGTTTATTTATTTACTTTTTGTTTTGTTGGTTATTTTTTTATCTTTCACTCATTTAAAACCATCATTAAAATATTAATTTTTATTAATTATTTTTACTTTTTTTATTTTATTTTTATTTTTATGCTACATTATGCACATTACTCATGTATTTATGTATGTATGTATGTATGTGTATACAAATATTATGCTTTTGTTTTTATTTACTTTAAAAACATTCATTTATTAATTTTTTGTTTTTGTTAATTTCAATTCTTTTTTGTTTTTTTTAAATCTTCCATGCTTATTTATGTATGCGTTGTTTTACATTTTCATTACCGATTTCTGATATTTCAATTTTTTTCTTAATTATTTCAAATTATTTTCATTTTTTCTCTTCTCTTGTTTAAATTCATTTAAAGAAAGAAATTTTTAAAAAAGAAATTTTCATTTAATTTTCAATTTTTTTTTTGTATTGAATTTTTCCATTTATTTTCTATTTTGGCTAATTGATGCGTTGTTCTTATTTTCTTATATGCAATGTAGAGGAGAGACGCGTTTTAAATGTGGTTTTGTTGCTCGTTACAACTTATACGCCGTGTAGCACTAAATGTACTGATCGTTGTGGATTTCTATTGCTTGCAATTCACACACCCATCAGTCGAGTGTTTTCATATTTCGCTCTCTCTCTCTCTCTCTCTCTGAGCTTTTTGTGTTGATATTTTGAAAAGCTTTTTTTTTTTGAATAAATGTTTGCTCTTAAAAAGATTTCGTATCAGAAAGAGAGAAAATAAACGTATAATCGAGTAATTTTTAAGCTTTTAATGGAGCAGTTTTGATCCCAAAACCTAACAATAAAGAAGAATAATGTTTTGATATTCATCATCCCAGTGGTTTTGCATGCAACAATTAATTCCTTGTAATAATAAAATCAATAGGGAATTAAAGAGAGCAAAAGAAGCAATCCTAACCTCAAAAGAGCAACTCGTAGAAGCCGTATTTATGCTAATAAATCGTTAGTAAGTTTTAATTCCTAAGCACTACGCCTAGTTTCGAACAAAGGGCATGAATAAATTTCAAGTAAAGACAAGATCTAATAACAATCCAACCAAAGAAAAAACAATTATCAACTCCGCTCATATCTGATTGGTAATACGTCTAGGCACATTTCCTTATCTTGGGTCTTTTATTAAAGGCTTTCTCTTTTTCAATTTAAATAAAACGAATATGAAATACAAAAGAAATTGTTCATTTGTTTGACAGACTTATCGATCCACGATCCAATGTCTGTCACGGGTTCTGTGTACGGAATATATCCGAAATGTTTAATTTTCCACGATCATGATAAATAATTCAACCTGAACTTGAGCGATGGCAAGGGTTATGTTCGAATTCAGGGCCTCTGTGGTTTGTGTTTGTCTACGACTTAAGAAAATCCCACAAGAAAACGTGCTCAAAAATCGCTCGATGTCAGTGGACAGTTCATTCACCTACCTACCTACAGTTTAAAGACGACTCCGAATGACAGATTTTCATGGCACTTTTATTTACTCTCAGAATTTTTGCCAGAAATCTGCTGAGAGTTCACATAACATCTGCACAATATAACCATGCCCTGAAATCGCTCGTATCGAACAAGTTGAAGCAACATGTCGTTGGTAACCAAATCTTTGAAAACAGGACAAAAAGAAATTGATAATCATCGGCATATATTGCTTGCGGTTGACAGTAATAACCTGAACAACGTTGTGCTCAATGAAAATGTACCGATGACGCGGGACGAATTAATGTCATGTGGATTGTTGTCGTTCCAAGTCCGTGAATTTTGTTCCTTAACTTATCCATTCATCTAGAGATGGGTGACATTGCTGTAGATGATTTTTAAACGAAAACTAAGTTCAGTTGCCAAATGCTTCAGAGCCAATGAAGCATGCACACGTAGTTTTCCGTAGTCGTTTACCTACAGTTTTTCAACATATCCTACAGGATATGTTGAATTTTTTGCAGTTGCAGGAGCTATGTTCGACGTGAATTTTCCATGTTATGGGCTGCGAAAGTCTACGCAGACTACTAGACTTTAATTCATCAAACATATTTCGAATACTTCTCTGGATAGGACGATTATGGCGATGGTAAAATGGGCAAAGGGTACAGTGCCTTACACGAACAGAACAGTCATTTTGATAAACAATTTTATTACTGGCTCGTATTGTTGAAGGGCTGATACATTTTGACAGTTTTATGGTCCTTCAGAGTAAAATGAAGATCACAAATAAATAAAGTAGAACGCTTTATTAAGCCAGTAACTAATTCCAATCCCTATTTATAGGTCTTAGCGCTTTCTTTTTATCGTAATGTCGACAGACATAAAACATAGGTGAAATCGTATAAAACTCCTGTATTTCCCTTGAATATTTAAAATTTTACTTGTTTACTGTACCTAAAGGTATACTTTTACAGTAATATGTGTGGTTTACAATGCAACATTAATTTTTATTATCGTCTCAACCACAAATAGAGCACCTGCAAATACTTTCAACAATTTCCGTCAAGATTTACGTTTAAATAAAAAAATAAAAATTAAAATTAAAATTGAAATATAAAATAATGGCCATAATGATGGTGATGATCTTAATACTTATTCTTTAAAAGGGGGGTGTCGGCATATGTATTCAATTGAATTATATTCCCATTAACACACACACACACACACACACATACACATACATAAACTGTATGCGGTTTATATTTTTTGGATTTTTTTTTGTTTTTTTTTTTTTGTATATTTTTGTAGCGTGTTTATAAATACATCTGCTGGCCCCCCACCCCCCCGAATAGTGTAAACATGAGAGAACGCACTCTTGCAATTGTTTATTTAAATTAAGATTTTCTTCGTGTGAAATGTGTTTCTTTTTCTCTAGTGACGTCACAGTAGTGTTCTATTTTGCAAAAACAAAAAGAAACAAATGATAAACGGAACATGAAACATGATTTCGAAAAATCAAAACAAACAAATTATTAAAGTAATGTTTTCCTGTTGTTCCCATTGAATTGAAATATTCGAATCGTTGAATGCTCTACGAAAAAGCAGAAATTTTTAAAGAAAAAAAATACGATTTTCTTTTGAAACTTTGCAAATGTAATTTTAATAATCAAGTTTCGTTACGAGGATTTTTTTTCTATATGCCACCAGCGCGTACTCCTGAGATTAATTGTGCAGTGTCTGGTGTTGGTAGAAACGAATGAGAGTATCACGTGCATGGAGATTAGATTTGAATATCTGTGCATGGTAAAGCGTAGATAACTTCTAAACCTAGATACAAATCTTGGTTTAATCACATGTGAGAATTTACAGTCACACGCAGAGACGCAGCATTCAGAAATTGCTGCAATAATAAGCATGTTCAAATCAATCTGCTTCTGCCACTGTACGAATAATTCTATACAGGCAACATCAAAGTGCTACAGTATTGTATTTTCCTAAGGAAGGACCATTCTATTAATTAAAAGAGTAAGGACCAGTGATGATACGAGTCTGGTTAAAAAAGGTTGAAGTATTTACAAGAAAATTATGAAGTCGCTGCAGTGTGTTGGATTATTATACACAAACCCGTAGCACAAAGCCCAGCTCAGACAACTTGAATAAAACGAAATATGAAAAGTATTTCTATTGAAGACTTTCTCTCATCAGTATTCTGGCAAGAAGTCTGAGAGTAAGTAAAACTGTAATTCCATCACTTGTGGATAACATGATCAGTGCTAGAAGCAAGGTTGTAATCTTGACTAAAGGTTTGTAATGGCTAATCGAGTAAGTAAGCATTTGCAAGCAATTAGCAATTGTTCAAACTATTCTTAAGGATTTCATTAAAATTAAGTCTTTCGGGCTTTTTATGACAGTACTCTTCGATTATTGCTGGTTTTTCTATGCTTCATTTTCCGTGCCTCATTCCATGCCATTATTTTCGCATATTGCTGGAAGGTTGCTAAAATGTTGAGGCTAGTAATACTGAAATCTAACACCCAAAGGCAATTTTCTTCGTATTTTCCAAAGTTAGAGAAAATATAATTAACCATTGACCAACGCTAGGCAATACACTTTCCGTATAACCCGTTGTGCTGGTAAACTATTAGCGTTACCGCCCCTAAAAATGGAAACAGTGCACCCAAAAGCTTTGGTCAGTATAAGCTTGCGACTCGAAGGATTTCCTAAACCTTTGATAAATTGCACTACAGTGCCCTTTTACCAAAAATTATTGGTATTTTGGTGTCGATAGTCATTTCACTGGATTTATATCGAATTTTCTCAAAGATCCCACTATATGGGTTGTCATAGATGGGATACCATCTGATGAGTTCAGACTTAATACTGACATAATGCAAGATTCTGTTGTATTTCCAACTTTATTTCCTATTTTTCTTACTGAGCTTCTCGAATTCTATGTCAATTCTTCTCGAACGCTTACAGGCGACATCAAGGTGTTCATTAATGACGGCAATGTATCCAACTCTACTGTTTCACTTTTCTATCGCCATTTTAAGAGATTGTTTTCTAGCGAAAAGGGTGACTTATCCTCCGATAATCGTATAATTTTACTTGTTCCTTCTAGAGCACTTTGACTTGTGGTCGATTACTAAGTCAAATGCACAATGCTTTGCAAAGAAAATTAATTCTGCGCTTGAGAAACGCTTTTCATGCAAACATTCCCTTACAACATCAATGGATTCAAATCTAACGTCCACAAGCAGTACTCACTCTTTGTTCTCTCTCTCTCTCTCTCTCAAATTACAATAAATAAACTAGCAACAGTTGGTTTTCTTTGAAACTATTTATGATGCTTTCATCGGCTTTTTATCAAAAGTAGATAGGCTTTGAAGTTAAAGAGAGGATATCATTAAGAAAGTTAAGAAGAACAGTTAACCCGAACTTATCTGATGTTATCGAACAATACAATCTCTTAGAAAGCTGGATATGAAAGGAAAGAAGTAATGATTATGAAAGTCTTTCCGAATGCCTAAATACTTCCTTCATTATATCGTTAAATGGAGTGACTTTAGCTTCCGGGTGATACGGCTAACAAATGAACTTTATGTTTATCAGCATCATATTACAGTCGCAGCTTTTCAATTCCAGGATATATGCCGGAATTAGACCTGAAACAGTAGGTCCTAAGCAATAAATACTAGACGCAGTTACTGTCTGTTACAGGTTAGCTTGCTGTCTGCCACGTTTACAAGAGTCCCTTACCTTAGAAGGAATTTAAGATGCCCGTATAGAGCTTTCCCTGCGTCTTAGACGGCATTACCTACATTTTTAGCCTGTTTGCTGGTCGAACCAGTATTTTCTTGCGTGAGTTCTGAATCGGACTACAGCTTTGAACATTAAATTTAATTTTTTTTTTCTCTGCAATCCTAGCGACATAACATTTTCGATAATTTTAAAGATGACATCAATCTACTGCTAGACAACAGTCATTGAACTCAACCTAGCACAATTAGAAGCAAAGACAAATGTATGGCCCACGGTTATGTATGCAGGCCATCATCTACATTGAATGAGTATCGCTTTAATATATCACTCTTGAGTGTGCTAGAAATTATTCTTTGTTTTCTTTTCATACTTTATCTCTCTAGCCACCTATCATCCTATCAACCAAAGTCTATCC
>QOCX01000021.1:706496-748895 GCA_005959815.1 Sarcophaga bullata | reverse complement strand
TCGGTGGTGGTGGTGGTGGTGGTTTAATTGTTTATTTTTTTTTTTTTTATTTATAAAATATTTTAATTTCACTACTCGTATTATTATTATTATTATTTCTTCTTCTTCTTCTTCTTCTTCTTCTTTTTCTTGCTCTTCTTCTGCCATTATATGGACATGTGTATGTGTATGTATGTGTGAAATAATTAATCATTATTTCAACGTCTTGTCCAATTTTCTGTCTAAATTTAGATACGGCAGAGTGGAAAATATCCAACAAAAAAAAAAAAAAAAAAAAAGAAAACAATTTCACTGAGAGAAATGTTTCTTCGTCTTCCACTCGTAATGAACACAACTAAGCGTATGATTATTATTAAAATGGTATTCTCTTTTTTAAATACATATGTTTACGTGTGTGTATGTGAGTACGCATCTCTTTTTTTTTACCTTTTTTTTCTTACTTGGCAATTAGTTGAACTGATAGCATATTTCTAAGAATTCCTATACAAAATAAGAAAAAAAAGAAAAGAAAATAAAAAAAAAAAACAAAAAAAAATCTACGCAAAAGACGCAACCGTTTCGCATCGTGTTGTATACAATTTATAGATTGTATGGCGATTCACATTAGCAAATTTATACAATCAGGTGTAAATAACAAAAATGTTTAGAGAGGCGTCTACTACCAAATAAATGATGTATTGAGATCGTTAGCTAGGGTAATCAAAAATAAAATCACACAAATTGCATATTTATCTTGTTTTTCCATCAGTGATGTCAATACAATAATTTATTAGAGAAGTGGAGACGGTGAAGGAGAACAGACCATATAATAATGTGATGCCTATCTGCATACAGTTGATACAATGTGGTGGCTCTAATGCTATCAGAGATAAAGTAATTGAATCATAGGTTATGTCGAATCTGGCAATACTTAAGGCATTTTATTCTGTTACAAAATTCTGGATATTATCTCCACTGAACGTAATCCATCGATTTAAAATATCGTACAAAATTTGGTCACAGAGAAGAGCCAACACATACATACATACATAATTGGCCATTACAATCCTTCAGTCAGGATTACGGCCTAGCTTCTCACACCACTTATGTTGTGTGTGTTAATTTTATACATGACTGGCGGGACCTACAGTTTAAAGTCGACTCCGAACGATAGTTTTTTAAGAAACTTTTCATGGCAATTTTCTATTTACTTTTAGAGTTTTTGGCAGAAATCTGCTGAGAGGAAGTCGTCGAAGAAATATTCTTTCATATTTCGTTTTTTGATGTCTGACCGGGGATTCGAACCCTGGCCTTTCGTCTACTAAGCCTGTTGGCTACCTACTAGACTACGGCGACTACAAGGGCCAACAGTGTCCGCAATACGCGGCTAAAGTTCGTGAAACTGGTTTCATTGTTAATGCGCCAAGACGTGAGCGTGCTAAGAGTGTGTGTAATTGACCATTTCACGCACCAGTTTATGTCGAATTTTGCGAGCAGATCTCGGTAACACGCCTACAAAGTTCAATTGATCGCAAATTTGAAGCCGCATGACCATCCGCTTCGAATTCGCTTGGCTAAATTGGGCCAAATTGGAAGAAACAGCACGATAATGGGGCTACATGTGGTCTTACAGAAGCCAATGCACCCATTATGAGTGACTGTTTGGTGCAGTTTGTGGAGCGGAGGCATGATTAACCCGTGATTCTTTTGAAAATAATCAGAGAGCGCAAACATTACGGCCAATAGAGACACCTATCGCACCATGATAGAATTTTTTTGTATCCTCTCTTCATGGTATTGATGTGAACGATGTTTCAACATTTCTTAAGCCACAATAGATTTATTAAGTAGCCGTAGTCTAGTAGGTAGTGTGTTGGCTTATTAGACGAAAGGCCAGTCAGCCCAAAAACGAAGTGTGAAAAAATATCTTTTCGGCAGCTTTCTCTCAGCAGATTTCTGCCAAAAACTGTGAGAGTAAATAAAATTGTCATGAAAAGTTTCTCAAAAAAATCTGTTGTTCAGAGTCGACTTTAAACTGTAGGTCCCGCCACTAATGTATAATGTGTTATGCCGACAAACCAGAGACAATTGAACATTTAAAGGCCAACATTTGTGATACCATTGCCGAGTATCGAACCCATACCCCCGAAAAAGTGCACGAAAATTGGTCCGATCGAATGAGGTATTGTGAGGTCAGCTGCAGCAACCTTAGGAATGAAATCATTCCGTTCTTGTTTTATTGCATTATTAAATTTAAACTTTGAAATGGCCCACCCTTTATCATAAAACGCAAGACTCCCCATAATCATTCATTTTGTTTAAATTATGGCATAAACTTTAAGCATTTATAAAAAAGAAATTTGACTTTTTCATCAATCAAATCTTAATTGAAAATTTGATCAAACATTTGATTGTTTGTAATAAATGTCTGGAATCAAGAAATAAATTTTAAATGAACCTTATTTCCTTTATCGTACAGACCTCGTTTTTTATTTTTAAAATCTCCCGCCATTCCTCGCTGTTTACAAGCAGTTTCTATGGCCATTTTCGGTTCAATAAAACATTTTAAAAAAATTCTTCGATTTTTTTTAGAAAAAATAAGAATTTTTATGACAAAAGCATTTAAATATTTACGTACGTATGTAGAACGCATGAAAAGAAAGTTTTGTTGGAAATTGTTTACAGGTAAATAGGAAAATTCTTAACATCAGCGTGTTAATAGTCAACGATTTGGGAAATGGAAAAGTTTTAAGTTTTTTTTTTCTTCTTATTTTTCTTGTTTTCATTTTTATTTTGAAAAGCCAAATGAAAATTGCCTCAAAGGCAATTAAAATTTATTTTTAAAAAAATAAACATTTTTTAAATCGATTGTGATGGATTGTGAAATTTATTAGGAAAACCCATTAAAAGAGTTCAGAGTTCAGTGGAAATTGTGGTTATTACGCATTTTAAAGAAATCAAAAGCCTAATGGGGCTATTAAACTTCAAACATTATAGTTTCGTTTAACAACAAGGCAAAAAAAATATTCTGCGAAAACTAAAATAAAAACTTAAGAAAATTAATTTTATTCTTCAATTAAATTGCGTCGCATAAAAATCGTAAAATACTAGGAATTGTTGATTACAATCTTTTAGTCAGGTTTACAACCTAATTTCTCTCAACACTTATGTTGTGTGCCTTAATTTTATACATGAGTGGTGAGACCTACAGTTTAAAATCGACGCCAAGTGACAGAATTCGGCCTTTTTTCCAGATCAAACCTATACAAATCCATACAAAATTCAATCGACCCAGCAACTACAGATAAACAACCACAGACAAAGATATACGTTTGCTGAGTAGTTTCTGAAGCAGTTGGCAACTGAACCTAGTTTTCATTAAAAAATCATTTTTAGAGATGAAACCTATTCCTAGAGGAATGGGTACGTTAACAACAAAATCTGTTTGAGACAATGAGATCTACAAGGATCCAGCTTAAGCTATGAAGAAAACATCCCCGTATCCATATGCTGTGTGCAGGAGAATCCGAAGCAGTTGATTTCGTGATTTACTCATAACAACTCGGACTTTCTGAGACTACAACTTGGAGAATTGTGTGCCGTACCTTAAATCAGTACCCGCACAAAATCCCAAATGGCCCAGAAACTGAATATTAACTGCCATAGACAACGACAAATGCTCGTTGAATGGGCTCTGGAGCAGTTGGCTACTAAATTTAATTTTTAATTGAAAAACCATTTTCAGCGATAAAGTTTGTTTCTGAAGGAATAGTTAAGAGAACAAACAAAATTGTTGAATAAGGGACGATCTCAATTCACTTCAAGAAGGTCCACTGCATTCCAAAAGACTCACTGTTTGGTGGATTACGGGTTGACGGCGTGCATATATATTTTTGCGAACAAGGCTATCATTGTCAATGACGAGCTCTATAGATCTAGGATTATCAACCTCTTCTTGGGCTGAATATGGGCATATATGATTTCATCAGCAATACATGGCCACAAACAACTCACACCACATTACAGATTCTGATTTGAGAGCATGGTTATCTCAGGTTGGCATAATGACCACTGAGAGCAAGCGATTTGATCCTGATAGACTTTTTCTTGTGAAGTTTTCTTAGGTCATAGTTGAATGCGAATAAGTCACAGTCCACAGGGGTTCGAGCAGCCAGTTTAACCCACATCTACGATCAAATACTGCTTGGCTAATGTGCTAGAGTTAGAAATTGCCGTAGTCTACTAGGTAGTGCATTCGCTTATTAGATATAAGGCCACGGTTCAAACCCCAGGACGGACATATCCAACTAATTATGAAAAAAATATTTCTTCAGCGACTTCTTTTCAGCATATTTCTGGCAAAAACACTGAGAGTAAATAAAAAAAAATTGCAATGAGAAATTTCTCAAATCGCAATCGGTCGCTCGGAGTCGACTTTAAACTGTACCCCACACAACATAAGTGGTTGTTATCCTGACTAAAGATTTGTAATGGCAAATTATGTGTGTACATACATATGTATGTGGCAGAGTCATGGGAAAATGGAACATTTCGGTTGCCTTTCAGCCAGAGTAGCCTTGACGAATATTTGAACGATGTTGTAATAGTCCACACATAATGGCAAATGAAAAATTCTGCTGATATCTCAATTAATTTTCTTTTATTATGCTTTTAAAAACTGTGTAAATTGTAATTGTAGTTTTCAAAGCTGCAGAAACAATTTTTTAGCAATAAATCTTCATTTTAAGTATGCGTTGTTTGTTTGTTTGTTTTTTTATTACAAAATTTCAGTATATTATGGCACACTATTTGGAAATAAAAAAAAATTTTTTTTTTTTTTAAATTTAAAATAAAAAAAACCGTGTACATATTTAAACAATGACGATAAAATATGACTGCAGTAACAAACAAAACCAAGCAGCTGGGACTTTTAAAAGCAACATATTATTACACATCCAATGGACCAATTCACTTTCATATACAAAAAAATTTTAACCCAAAGAGTTCTTTCTCTCTGTTCCATTCAAAAAACAGTAAATTTGTATAAAAAATAAGAAAAATTAAAAAAATGTTTGTTTTTGTCATTTGTTTTTCGTTTCAGTATTGTTATTGTTGTTGTTTTATTTGCAATGCAGAATAAATAAGGAAATGTTCAAAACATGTGCATGTTTAGGTCATAAAAAAATTTTGTGAATATGGTCACCACCATCGCCATACTCATGATCTTATACTAGCCAGCATTTAGGCGAGTCGATACTTCAAATAGAAATGCAAAAAAGAAATAAAACAAAAAAACGTTGACTGTTTTGTTGTTATTTAAATTGCAAATGCATATAGAAAAGCAGAATAGCTAAACAAAATATTTTGAAAATATTTTTGCAAATAAATAAACTTTTTAGGTTGACATAGTCAAATTACTGGATACACTATTATAGAATTGGCATGAAGAATTTGTTGGTTTTTGTTTTCCTTTTCTTAAATATGGATCACGATTGTTTTAATTTCATCAACAGTGTAACGGAAACAATAATAACAAAACAATAAAGACATTATGAGAAATACAATAACAAATCAACGTAAGATTCTTGAAGTTGCCAGACAAAAAATACTCATATGAAGTGTAAATATAAATACGCGTGTGTTTTACTTTCTATATATTTGAGATAACGTACGCTTAGGTGTTATTGAAAATAATCCCTCTTCCATAAGAAACAATCGTGATAAATACGCCAAAAACCCCACTGCTTCCTATGGGTTCATTGCAAAGAAGTTCATATTAATCGAATTAATCATTTTGACAGCAGATAGCTCTTCTCATAACATCGACCGAAAAGACAAATCAAAAGTGTGGAAAACAATAATAATAGAAGCACTGCAAGCTAAAATTAGAAGATGCAAGTTCCCAGTAAAAGAAAATGGCGAAATCGTATCGAAAATAGTGATGGAAATACAAGAATACAAGGAAGCATCGATGTCATATCACAAAATACATCGATGTTTTCTTTGTATCGATTGATGTTTTTTTTCTTTAAATAAAATGGAAATAATGTGTGGAGGTAGTAGTGTAACACAAACAGAAGCTTTACTGCACTTTCCTCAAACTGTATAGGTCAGGCCTATAATGTCTTCTATAATATTTTTGTCCTGACAAATTTCAAGACGATGTTCGACATCAGCAAGTGTAACTTCTTGCCTATTGCTTGATAAGCCCCCTTGAGGTTCATTCTGATCCGCGTTTAGGCCGCACAGGTTCCAAATAAGTGATCTTTCTAAAACAAGTGCTCTTTTTTGTCTACAATCACCGCTCTGATGGCTGATTACAATGCTCTTAACCTTCTCAATCCTTCGAAACTGCTTTTCTTACTCCACATAAAAAGGTTTTGGCCTCCTCAGGAAGTAGTTCTCTCTGCAAGCTGACTTGCTTGCTCATTGCAGCGAGTTCCCACATAAACTGGGTTCCAGCAGAAAGTGATGCTATTTCCACTGTATAGCTAATTCAGTTTTCTATCCTGTAGGAAATCTATGCCCCATCCTCTGTACTTCGATTCCAAGTGGAATTGAACACATTTTTCACGATGCCGTAAACTTTCGCTTGGAAGGAACTGACTAGTTTCTCCAAAATTCAAGTTTGGCAATCTTCGATTACACTTGAGTCCCAAGGCGAACAAATTGACTCGTGCAATGCAGCTCTAACAATGCACCTGAAGCGTAATTCAGTTTAAGAGGATGCTGTGTTTGAAAACTATCGCATGAGTATCAGCCATGAACTGATCGATATTCTCCAAAATAACACGAGATGTCTTACAATTGGTTGTGATTTTACTTCCAAAGATCCTTTAAATGCTAAGGTTTCACTCGCTTAGCTAGTATAACATGGCGCTTTCGAATTTCTGTCGCTCTTTGAAAACAGTTTTGAGTTAAAATTCCCATAAAAAAAGGGACAGTAAGGGCAATCGGCTTGCCTATAACGACAATTCATTTGTTCAGGGCACAGGGCTTTAATGCAGCATTTTCCTCTAATAGTGTCCTTTGCTAACGGCAATAATTCATTCCACGATTCTCCGCCATTTATTTTGCAAGAATCTTCATCATGTTGTCTTACGACGATTCCTTTTACGACTTCCTGAGGATTCCAATCTGGAGCTTATCAACATAGCTGCATACAATATGTTCGAAGTTTGTGACGAACATTTTTCGATCTTTTTCAAGAGTTTTTATTTTTGCATGGAGCGAACCGTGTGAAGTGAACTTTCTCTTTACAGTGTAGGGTAAAACCACAGCACTACACAATAATCGAAATTAAACTTTTTTCTTTTCAATTCTTATTCTTAAATGCTTGGCTTATATGCAAATAATATTACAAAAAAAAACAATAACAACAATTATATTATATAGAGGTACTGGTAAACAATACACACACACACCTATACATATTCAATTCAGATAAGATTCATACCATGACGACGACGACGACGACTACGACTCGTAAACGGCAACGGCTATATACGGCTGAGAGAGTACAAACAACGGGATGGCTACTGGAAGTTTGCCAATATAATTAAAATGAAAAAATCTTCAACAAAATACAAGTAGAATGGACAAAAATGAACAACAACAACAACAACAAGAAATATTATAGAAATTATTAAAGAAAATAAAAATCATTTCATTAAACAACAAATAAAAAATAAAAATAAAATAAAAAAAAATAAAAAGAAAATGCAAAATATGGAAATAAAGAGAGAAAAAAAGTGAAGGGGCAGCAGTGAGAGTAGGGGATTTGAATATAGAATTCACTTACCTTTTTATGACTTTTAAAAACAGAACATTTGAATGTATCTGTACTGGCATCTCTTGCAATATAACTAAATATCTTGAGATCACTACTGTCATGAGATACATAAAATATACGATAAACAGGATGATTTAATAACTCAATTTCCTCGCAATCATTCGACCAATTCTTTTTCTGTAATAAAAAAAAAAGAGAAAATACAATAAAAATTTAAAAATTTATTATATTCATTCACACATTCATACTTACTTTTCTTCGGCGTTTTTTAAGCACAACTCGTACACCATTAACCGAGATGTGAATGGTTACTTTACGTTTTTTTAAATTTTGCACTTTGCATTCGTACTGAAAATAAAATTAAAAGCAAAAAAAAAAAAATTATTATTATTTTTCATTTATTTATAATGTTCATTTAAATATTCGCATAGAAAAACTATAAAAACTTTGGCCAGCGGTTAAAGCAAAAAAAAAAAAAAAAAAAAAAAAATTTAGAAAAAAAATTGCTTTTATGTCAGAGACAAACAAACTTTTCTCATATTATTGCAGGCATTCAGACTTCTTTTATAATTAAAAATAAAAAAGTTTTCTTTTTTTTGAATCTAATGAGCATGCAACATAATAATTATTTTTTTTTATTAAAAAAAAATTAAAAACTTCTCTACGGCATAATGATGTGGCCAATTTGAAGCGAAATGCTAAGAGACTTTAATGCAAATTTGAATTAAAATTTATGCATTTTTCTAGTGCAGGAGAATATTTTAAAAAAGTACAGAGATTTTGTGATACAAAAAGTTGAATTAAACTTAAAAAAATTGATTGAAACAGGCTGCACACATGCCTACACTTGGATAGTTCCCTGTAAACGACACAAACAAAACACTGGGAAATCTATACAGCAATTCCAAAAAAAAAAAAAAAACAAAAAATTATAAAATTGTTCTTCTAAAACAATAGCAACTCAACAGTAAAGTTCTAGAAGTTGCTAAACCAATAACAGATGAAGTTATTCTTCTAAAACAATAACAAACCAACAGTAAAGTTCTAGAAGTTACCACACCAATAATGGATGAAGTTTTTCTTCTAAAACAATAACAAATCAACAGTAAAGTTCTGGAAGTTGCTAAACCAATAACAGATGAAGTTGTTCTTCTAAAACAATAACAAATCAACAGTAAAGTTCTAGAAGTTGCTAAACCAATAACAGATGAAGTTCTTCTTCTAAAACAATAACAAATCAACAGTAAAATTCTAAAAGCTGCCAGATCAAAAATAATTGAGTTGTTTTTCGAAAACAATAACAAATCAACAGTAAAATTCTAAAAGCTGCCAGATCAATAATAATTGAAGTTGTTCTTCGAAAACAATAACAAATCAACAGTAATGTTCTGGAAGTTGCCAAACCAAAAATAGACGAAGTATAAACAAAGCATAAACAGGAAAACACTGTGTTTAGTTTAATTTCCCTCCTTTTTTTACTTTCCAATTCTACAATCATTATCATTCATAACAAATTCCAATAAAAAGAAGGAAAAATTTTAAGAATGACAACAAATTACAACAAACTTAACTTCAATTTAAAATGAATTCTCTTCTTATAATTGAATACCGCAATAAAGTCAAAATGTTCGACACTTTCTTTTAAGCCAGAGCTCATCTATAGAGAATTTCTTTTTCTTTTTTAAATTCCAAAATTTATAATAAAAAAAAAGAAAGAAAATAGGCATTCATAACGTGGCGAAAAAGTTCATGATAATTTATAATTTTCGTGGCTTATTTGCCGAAAGAAAAAAGGGATCTGAAAAATCAACAAGAAAATCCCTTAAAAGCTGTAGAAACTAGAAAACGCCTGTGTGGTAAAATTGTTTTAAAATGACTTTTGAAATTTATGCCTGGCGGGTTACACGCACACCACATGCACATACTATGATAGACGTATATCTGTACGTATCTAGATTTATAAAAATGTGTCTCTTTCTTAATATGAATATAATATTCGTTGTCATATACAGATACTATATAGTGTTCGTATATTTGCACAAATATACACGAAGGAAACAAGAGGTGTCTGAAATTCATTCAGCATAGCCTACTTAGAAAGGAATTCTGTTTGATAATTTTTAGAAAACATCAAAGAGTTGACAACATTAACACGGTACTGTTTACTGCAGTTTCAACAATCAGTGTGTCGGTATTCGTATCGACAGCTGAAGTCTCCCAGTCATTAATGTAGAGCATCATAATAATTCTCCTCTACAAGGGAAATTGCAAAAATTGCTGAAGCCACAGACTATTGCTCTTTTTTTTTTTTGGTTACAAAGCAGGATGGTAATACGAATTTTAAAACAAAGAGTAGAGGAGGATTGGGTAGATAGGACCAATAATCATATTGCTTGTGGTGATGAAGGCAATAGTTATGGCTACTATAGGAACGATAATGAAAAATAACTTCATTCTTAGGCGGCTATCCTGATCTATCGACCAGTTGACAGTTTACAAATTAATGTCATGTCTCTAAAGGATATCTGCTGTCCATTGTTTTTACCGAAATATCGTGACGACTACCCTTTCTCGCCTACCCTTCCTCAGCGTTCAAAGTCGATCACACTTAACATATGAATGCAGAGATCATCCTTATGATTTTGATAAAATGAAACGGAAACCCTTGTGTTGTATGTGGATGGTCCAAGTCTTCGTAAATTGGTGTCCCATGATCTTACGAATATTCCTGTCTAGGCTATTATGTGAGAGAGAGCTTCAAATCAAATGTTTTATACGTTTTTCATGCTATCATGGGTTAAATATAGCATCGTTCTAATATCTGTCACAGGTTCTCTGGGTCGAATACATTCAAAATGTAAATTTTCCATTAATTTGATGCATGAATCAGACTGAATTTAATCGATGGCATGGGTGATGATGGCTTATTCATGTGCATGCATCTTTAACTTAACTCCTCTAGAAAATGTTTAAAGCAATCAAATTGCCAAATCTCAGTGACAAGTTCCCAAACGGTACGGAAATCGCTTTGGAGTCACCAAATACAATATAACTTACTCGGAGTTATTTCGACTATCTGACTAGATTTTGGAATGTCTTAAATGATGTGCTTTCATAATAGAGTGTATAGCAAGTCATGTTTTAATTTCTAATCTTCATTAAGCAACGCCCAATAAGTTAAGTTACTTAAAAAAAAAACTCCCGAACAAAGAAGAAAAAAAAAATAAATTTATGTGATGTGTGTATGTATGTATGACATGAATATACATACATATGTATGTGTATAGGCTGTGTCTCCCAAATACTTTGGATTAATGGTGTCAAATTTTTACAACACATCTGATGGTAATGATGCTCCATTTACAACAGCAGCACAAAAAAAAAATACAAAATGAACACACACACACATACACATGAGTATGCAATAAAAAGAATTTGATTTTTCCATTGGGAATAATATTTCAGCATAAAATTATTTTGTACTCACGCATCGTATATTCATTCAACAATGCTTATGTGCTGTTGATTTGATGTTTTTAAAAAAAAAATCCTACAGACACATATACACACACACATACAGTAGAGTAGTAGAGTATCATATTTATGACATTTTCATATTGTCATGCCGTACTCTAACAGAGAGGAGTTACATTTTAAATTGTTGTCGTTGTCATTAAATATTTTACATTACGAAGACTGAATGCAATGAGAAAAAAATGTTAAAATAACTAAATTTTGAATATTAACAGGGATCTCTTTGTACAATAATAGTTAATAATGAAGTAAGCATTTATAAAACTACAAAAGGAGAAGTGATAATTTCGTTACATTTATTGCACAGATCCTGGTAATTGTCATTATAAACCTGAGTATTGACTTCAGTGTAAAAAATGTGTGTGGTTCATATAAAATTGGCCACATACTATCATAGTTTGGAGCAATTAGCAATCTCAGTAGTTAAGGGAAATTAGGTATTAAATGACATCAAAACTTTTGTTATGAAAAAGGGTGATATGTTCATCAATCAAAATCAATTGCTTTCAAAAAGTTTTATTTATGATCCTCCTTTACAGTTCGGATTTGCTTAAGATAGGCAGGACTTTTGTTTAATAGAAGTTAAAGAAATCCTTTTTTTAATATTTTCTATTAATTTGATTATTAGTAGACGAGAGCACCGTTTGGAATAGTGTAAGAAACTAGGTCGTAATCCTGACTAAAAGGTTGTCATGGCTGTAAAGTTTATTTTTATTAGTTTGGATTACGGACCTATTCTCTCAAAATATTAAGACAGTAAGACTTGACTTAACAACTTCTCAATTTGAATTGAATGAAATATATTTTTTAAAAGACCATATCTTGGCGTTGGCAACAATGTTTTAGTTGACAACCAGTTTCAAATCTGACAGATAGTTTTTGTTTTACAATGGTTACAAACGAGGAATTCTTTTTTTTTTTTTTCTATTAAAATGAGGGTTTATACTCATCGTTCACTTTGTCCATTTTGTGGCATTGATACTCATCCTTCAGAGCGGCTAATTCGTTAAACAATAAATCGTTTCTGCAGCCAATGAAACGTCAAACATTGCACATTAAGCTGGATTCGTCTTTGGTTTTAGTTTTTTGAGAGTATGTTCTGAAACGATACACCCGCTTTGAACAAGTGTTCTGTAAAAACAATTGAAGTATCTGGCAACTTTGTTCAATTGTTTCGGAACAAAAATTAAAATTAAACCAATGCAAGCTGAAATTGTCCCGAAGGAAATTAACTCTCTTCCTCTCTCTCTCTCTCTCTCTCTCAGCCTATCTCTCAAAAAGAGAAATGTCAAACTCCATATAAAAAAATTTTTTCGAAACAAAAATTTTGTTCCGAAACCATGGTTGAAAAATATTGAAGAGATCCAGCAACTGACGTAGTCTTCTTCCACTTTATTTCAGATCTTGGATCTTGGCTTGAAAGCTTTCAAGCTTCAACTTGTGTAGGAATTAAAGCTAAGCGGACATTTAACGAATGGCCATAATTTCATATCGAATTTCCTTTTAAAATTTTGTTCTCCGATTAAGTCCGAATGTTAGCTGATTGGTTACGTAAATAATCGGAATTGTCGGAATGATGATAATCCACACGTTTCGATCTCACCAAAGTTGAATTAAGTATGTCTTTCGATGGCATAGACCTTCGCTTAGAAGACACACTCGTGAGTTTCCCATGAACCCGGAATGTTTCATTCTGGTAGCAAAAAATCCTGCTCCTGTGCTAAAATCTGTGCTTGAAATATCCGTTTAGATAGTCTGTATGCTGTAGGTTTTTCTGTTTACTTTTGCTAAACATCCCTTAAAGTAACAGAGTTTTACTGGTTCTGTCAAAGTAGGAAATTCAAAGGCAGAAATCAATTCAAAAAGGAAATTCAAACTACTTCTGAAGCGAATAATTGCAGATGATAAACTATGGTGCGGAAAGATGAGGGCCAAAGTAAGATGAAGCTTTTCACATGTGATAATAATTAATCAACAGAAAATATGTTTTGTTCCGTCTATGCTAGACACACTTTTTCTATAACCTCGCAGAAACTAAGAGAACAGCTACCATATAGCCTGGACCTTGCACTTTTAGGTTAGCATTATTTTTCTGAAGAACAACAACAAACCATTCTTTAAGTTAAGCCCTGAAAATTACTGCGAATTTTAATTTTCATTATTAAAGTGTCTTGGAAAATGGTGTTTCAACGTATAGAAGATGAAACATGTTGATTGCCTTTGTTTGCCTTGTTCTACGAAATTCTTCAAATTTTTATCTCTCTACTGAGCATTTAAATCGTTTCTCTCTTTAACTGTTTTTCTTTAACTGAGAATTCTGTTTATTTCTCCTTAAAGACTGCTAAAGAAAGAGCAACAACTGTTGCGGATAATAATCTTAAGGAGAAACAAAAACAAAAATGATTGAAAGAGTGATTATTGTTATTTGAAAATCACATATTTAAGCATACATATGTGTGGGAGTATTAAAATTTCTATTTGTTTCTCTAAGTGTCTGTTGATAAAGATCGCATGAGTAGTTGTTAAACAAAATATGAATGAAATTATGTTTTATAACAGTTAAGTTGATGAACATACACATTCATGCCTCTGCCTCTTACTTACTTATCTACAAATACAACATTTTTATGTTTTCTTTTTTTTTCGTTTTTATTTCTTTTTAAGGAAATTAAAAGCACATACATACACACACAGACACCCAGGCAAAGTAAAAACTTTATTTATTATCATTTCGGTATAATGGGTACTACATACATATACTGTGTGTGTGTGTGGAGAAAGGAAGATAACAGGAGAGAAAGAGAGAAATAATTGAATTTTTATTAGTTCATATATTTTGTAAGGCGTGTGTAAAGACTACTCATATTTGTTTATATGCTCTTAGAAGAGTAATTCACTGTGTGGTGTGTGTGTAGATGACTTTTATTAAAGTTGTTCATAAAAAAAACAACAAAACAAAATGGTTCATAAAAAAATACAAATTATGTGTACGTTGAGTGTGAGCGCGTGTGTGTATGTAAAAAACAATAAAAGATATTGCCTACTTCCAGGCCGTTATTAAAATTAAAACTTTTCAAATACAATATTAACAGGAATTAAGGTTTTTTTAACCACACACACATACCCGCACACAGTAAACATAATTTAGTACGAAACAAAGTTAAATATTTGTTAATAAAACGGTAAATATTGTTCAATAAAATGTTTAAAGGATAAATTTATTAAATAAAACTGTTTTAATTTAACAATAAAAAGTTTAATTACAATAAATTTTGAAATCGTGGTTTGGAAGTTTCTCTTCTCTTTATCTCTTATTGGATTCGTTGGAGTTATGATTTGCTTAAGATATGCGGGACTTGTTTTTAAGCAGAAATAAGAATTTTTGTAAGAAATCAAAAGATTTTCTAAGAGAGAATACATACGCATATACATACATTGGATAGAAGAGGTGCAGAACCTATAACATCCAAATGGATGCCGAAGTTTTTTCATAGGAAGTGAAATAATAAGGGACAATACAACTAGAAGATGCCCACTGGATAGTGTCCTTTCATCTCTAATGCAACCTGGTAGTGAATGAACCTGACAAAAACTGAGACAAGCATCGACTATCAAGGTCATGCAAATTACATTGTCATGAAGGCTTAAGGGAAATTTGAAGAGACTCTCTGCGGCATAATTGAAACAGGTCTAGAGATTATACGTCGTTGGGGTATGGTAGCAGGTCTGAGAATAAGCTCGAATCAGACCATAATAGCACCAATTATAAGACAACAAAAACTTTCTAAATGGAAGAATACTCAGCTCCTGGATGAGACAATATTACAGAGAATGGAAAATAACGCCGGATAGCAAATCGACATGAAGGACTCTCATAGAGACCATCTCAGAAAAGACCAAACAAAGTATGGAGAATGCTTGCAGATAAATCGTGAGAATGAAAGAATTATGAACACGATTTATATCATGTTGGTCACACCAATGGTGACCGATAGAACATATCTGTAAGCAGATCAAATTAAGTTGGACAAGATACAGAGAATAGCATGTGTTGGCAGGCATAACCGAGGCAATTGATAACCTGTCTTACGGTGGTGTTGAAGGCTCTGCTGTATTTAAGTCCTCTGGTAGTGAAGGTACGGTTGGTGGGAACAAGTCTATTATGAAATTAATCACGCGATATTGGATAGAACAAGTGCTCCATGAGTTTTAGAAATGCTTTGTAACGAAACTTGGAAACAAAACTTAATGAAGAAATTTGGAAGATGCATGCTCTCTTAAAAGAGAAACAATTTCTTGGTATACAGATGGATCAACGACAGTCTCTTGTCACTGTATGAAATATTCCGAACCCATTGGGGAGAAACTCTCGTGTGTTTTCCATGTTTTCCAATTAAAGGATTTGTCCAAAGCAACCTGGATAGGAGAAAAAAATGTTGGCACATTGAAGTACTATCTGACTGCCAGGGTGTTCTTCCAGCACTTTGTTCTTATGAGGTTAAATGGAAACATATGGGACTGTCTGAAGAATCTAAATTAAATTAGCAGTAAAATAGGATTATCCGCACTTGGATTCGCACACTTCAATTTGCGGCAATGAGCAGCCGGATTAGTTTGCGTGAAGGCGAGCTTTGTAGTACTAATGGGATCAGAACCTTGCTATGGAGTAGAGACAGATATTGGAAAAGGTATATAAAGAGAGGTAAAGACTCTTTTCAAAGTTTCAAGGAGGTTAGGCAGTGCAACTCTAAGAACAATATTCATCAACACTATACCCACTAGGTCCTGCCACTCATGTATGAAATTAACACGTACAAGAAAAGAGGATTGAAAAGTTATGTCATTATACTGACTGAAGTATTGTAATGACCAATTATGTATGTGCGTATGTATGTACATGAATTTCTTTTTGGCCAACTACAAATTTAGCCTTGTCCCAGTTGCAGTAGACTAATCCAAAGGAAACAATACCACAAGAGGATGTGAGAGACGATTTTGGACAGGCTCTGTATTCCTTAAAGCAACGAAAGCGTATTAATTTTTACTTTATCCCAAGATATTAGATATCAACTAATGGATGATGTCTACAAACTAAAAACAAAGTAATCGATCCAACACGTTTGAATCACTCTTAATACATGTTATACTGCAAGTGAAACGATAAGTACTAGACTGCCTATTAAACGAAGAGAAAAACTTGGAAATTTATCTTGACTGCCAATGCCAACTTCTATTCTTTTTCTGTTAAACAATGTTTTATTTGAGTCATGAAACATGTGTTGCGTTAAATATGTTGATAATGCTAAAACAATGAGACTTAAAGTCTGAAAAGAAGGAGAAATATTTGAAGAAAATTCCTTTCAAAAAAAAATTCTTTATCACATACTGCAGAGATGAAAACAAAAAAACAACGAAACGAAAACAAAAATTAAATCAAAAAAAAAAATGAACAAATTTGTTCACTTTTCAACACGAATGGTGGGAAACTGCTGTATACGGCTCAGATAACACGGCACTTTATGAATACATTTTCTTGTTTTGAGTTGTTCTTTTTGTCTTTAACTGGCGTAAAATGAAATCCAAATACGAGTATGCAACATATAACTTCACTGTACGCTTTCATACTTTGAAATTGATACTGCAAGGTGTAGTAGTCTGGTCTTGTTATCAAAAAATCGATATCAAGCATTAGCAGAGGAACGAAGAGATGTTGGAAGAAAACTTTTCCGAAGCATATACGAAACAAATCAACGCTTTAATAAAGATATGCTTTAACAAGCTCAAGAAAAAAATTGAGTTTAAAGTGAATCCTTCTTAAAGTTTCCAATTTGTTTAAAGTAACTTTCAAAAAACCTTTTACGTTACTTTGAAGCAAACGACAAAATAAATTAGATTTGTTTGTATATGCCTAATAAAATAACAAACAGTAATGGATAATAAAAGAGCACAATAAAAAAAAATTCTTTTTAATACTTCCTATGCCAAACAGCTTATTACATCCCTGGTTTGCTAACATTTCCTATATGATTTATTTGAAACGTTTATACAACTGCCATGAATAACTGCCTGAATAGTTTTCTGTTTGTCTATCAAACATCGCAAAGATTAACTCTTGATTGCTTCTATTATATCAACTTTATTTGTGTCCTTCTTTTCAGCCTACTGCCTATGAGATTTCATTTCATTTAGAAATCCCCATACTGTAAACGCTTTAAGGCCGCCTATAATTCTTGTTGTTTGCATCAGCATTTCTATAGAAATTTCATTATTTGGATTCATGACAACAACAGCAGCAAAACTAACTACAACTACATTAACATTACAACTACAACAGCATTTAATCAATGTGAAATGAGTATGTCACATGTGATTAAATTTCACGTTTTTTTTTTTTAGAAATTCAAACTCACTGAAAATGAGTTCGTTTTTATGGGGAAATATTTGTTTAGAAAATCTTATTTCTTTTCCAGCATCATACACATATGAAGACATACATACATACATACAATTCCAATGGCATGGTTGAAAAATTAAAAATCTTTAAAATCTTTTAAAAAGCATTGAAAATGTAGAAAAAGGCTTCCTTAAGTTGTAAACAGTATGAGCAGTTGGTTGTGGTTGCTTCACTGGATTCGCTGCTCAGATTAAGTGGGGGGTGGAGGTAATCGTATAAGTTTAAAGGATCCATTTGAACTGAATTTAATGCTTGATATGCAAATGGAAAATCCTCTAGTATTGGTTTGAAGACTTCAATAACTTGTTATCAGCATTATTGATTTTTTTAAAGATTTTTTCAAAGATTTTTTGTTATTACTTTTGCATTGCGAGCGATTACAACAACAAAGACAAGTTGAAATAAAATTTTAATGCCAGAAATTTTTTCTAAAATTTTAAGCATAACTTCACAGTATTATCGCCATGTAACCTTGGAAACTGCCGCTCAAGTAAACTCCACAAGAAAAAGTCTAACACGATCAAATTTCATAATCCTAATGGCACTTCACATCACCGTCCGCATAAGAGAAGGAGTATGAGCTGTGATCGCTTGTGCATAATATAATGTGGCATGTAGCGCCGTTTTGTTGTATATCACTGGTGTTCTGATCAAAATTCAGTTCAAAAGAAATCGGTAATCATCGCCTTACAGTGCTCGCCTTTCACGCTGATGGCTGATAAGGCCCTCAGCACAAAATTCACACTAAACAGTGACATTTTTTGAATGCTCTGATCGCTCTTGGATTTCATGCTCATTGATAACGTTACACATTCGACAATTTTGTTGTTTCACATAACCACATACGTACAGTGAGCATCAAAAGAAACTGTACATTCAGAAAACAAATAAAAAATTTACATTAATAAATTACCGTTATTTTTATTTAAAAATTGTTTCATTGCCAGTTTTTAAAATTGAAAAAAATAGAAAAAAAAAACAAAAAAATTTCGAAATATTGCGCATTTTTTTCGGGCACTCTCCTTAAGTGGTAAAAGTTGAATTTTTATTCTTAGTGTACAGTTGTTTTTAACGCTCACTGTACACAATTGGCATTACAGTCCTTCAGTCAAGGGGTTACGACGTAGTTTCTTACACCACTTATGTTGTGTGTGTTAATTTTATACATGAGTGGCGGGACCTACAGCTTAAAGTCGACACCGATTTTTAAGAAGCATTTCATGGCAATTTTGTATTCACTGTCAAAGTTTTTGCCATTAATCTGCTAAGAGGAAGTTGTCGATGAAATATTTTTCATATTTTCGTTTGAGATATCTAAGATTGGGGTTTGAACCGTAGTCTCACGCTAATAAGCTAACACACTAGCCGCTAGGCAACGCCGACATAGCCATTCATCTAGAAATGGACCTCATTACTGATAAAGATTTTTTAATAAAAATTAAAGCCAACTGCTCTAGACCACAATTCATCGAATACAAGTCGTTGTCCATGATCGTCCATGGTGAAGTGGCATTGCTTCAACGAGATGGACGTTGTGAAATATCAAATTGCATAATGGTATGCTGGCCTAGCAGAGTGATAATACTCTACTGCTTGACAGCACGGTTGTATATTATAATCAAACATTACATCTCTTGCAACAACTTCAAATGAAATGAACTCCAGCATTTTCTTACACATTTCCGTTTATGCCGAACAAGTTTCAGTTGTTCCCCTTGAGCAGGGGCATCTACACTTTAATGTGGACTTAGGACGGCAGATTTATGAAAATTTTTTTTTGACAATTTCATTTTCTCTCATAAGTCTTCGACAGAATATTGCTAAAAGGAAATCGTCGATTGAAATAATTTTTCGTACTTCTTTTTGTTCGATATATTTAAGCTGTGGTTTGAACCACTGCCTCTCGTTTAATAAGCCAAGAAGGAAAGTTCCCCTTGGAGTAATAAAATATTATAATCAGAAAATATTTTGTTAATCGCTGAGCTTAAGAAGTCTGTAAAGACAGAAGTAGTAACAGTAAATAGTACAGTAACAGAAGTAAAATAATTTTCATCGTGGTTTGTTAAGTTATTTATCGAATGTTATGACAAATTTTTCCCCTATAGGCTCCATGTAACAATCAATCCATTGCATTTTCCTAGGCTTTTCTAGCTAACCAAATGTGGCAACCCTATTATTCTAGAATCTGAGAAACTTAAGTAATAAGAAAAATAAAACACTTAAACCTAGTAAAATGTGAAGCCTATGCTGTTTAAGCCAAAGCAACTGATATTGTTTCTCAAATGGGAAAAAAATATGGAGTCCAAGGATTTATCCAGGTCCTTATCCGGGAATGCATATATTCAAGACAGTTGGCCAGTTGTTCTATTATAATACCCAACGATTTATAAACTTACGAGAAAATTAATTTTATTTATAATAGGTAGGGTTAGCAGATTGGCCAATTGGGGTTTATTTAGTCGTTTTTCGAATATTCTCGATTCCGGTTAAATGAGTAGTTAATCCAGCTACTTTTCGATTAAAATTTCAATGCAAAATACTAAGTCAACAACAAAATGGACAAACTAAGCACATATGAAATATTTTGATATCGAATTATAGACTTTAATATCAAGTAGTCCACCCTGGGGTGAATATAATCTCTTCACTTGCTTTGAAAAAGAGCCTTAGTAAAGCAAATTTGCCTTAAATTATAAACATCCTTCCTATTCATACTGTATGGTAGGTATGGCATTATTGTGCTGTTGTTCCCATAATAAATTTGAATAATTCTGTCATTCATGCATTTTAAACTTGACTTATAGGCTTCCCCCTTTCATCTTATTCTCTTTTCATACATTTCCTTTCAATTAAATTCCTTCCTTTGTATATGAAGGATTTAAAATATTCTTTTTTTCTCTTTGTATAAAAGAAACCACACTGCATGTGTAAAGTATGCGTTCAAACATACTGTTTTACAACAAAAAATACAAAGAAAAAGAAAGATACGAATTTAATACCAAAGATGATAAGGAACAACGTAAGCAATATGATTTTCATTATCCTTGTAGTGTATGTATGTATATATGTATGTATGTATATATGTATATATGTATGTATGTATGTATGTATGTATAAGTGCATTTAAGACATTATCTACACATATCCATACAGACATGTCAAGTTTGTATGACATTATTTACACATACTTGGTCTTTAACAATACAATCCAGGACATATCGAACAGAGATAGTTGCCCATGATGGTATGCAAATGCTGTTGGAGAGAAATCAACCAAATATTGCCCTCCACTAATATGGACTAAGTAGACTAAATAAAGCATTAAATGGATATTAAATAATGGTCACCGGATCCAACCAGAAAACTCATCTCTCGGCAAAACTTCTCTGCACAAAAATATAATTTCACATAAAAGTGTGTATGACTACTAACTCTACACACAAGATGATAAGAATATAATTCATATAAATGGATCCTTTCATCCCACACATACACACGAAGAGTCACTCAGACAGAAACCTTTAAACACACAGCATTGGTAGAACAAAAGAGAGAGAGAGAGTCATCGTTGTGTTGGCGTTATTATTATGATGTAAAGAATAAAAGATTTTCGTATACACGATGCTCTCAAAACCAACATTCACTAACAATGTCATATCAAAGGATAAGGATAAGGATGCCAGCTACCAGAGAGGACATCCTGACAAGTTTCTCTTCGTCAGTAGTATTACACTCAAGGGAATAAGTCCACATACACTCGATGGTCAGTAGAGTAGAGTAGAGTAGAGTAGACTAACAATACACAGCTTGTTTACATAGTTTAATTACACAAAGAGTTCCGAAAGTGTTACGAAATTGTACAAAAACTTTTGCTTGTCACTGTATCAAACACAATATCATACCAATTTAATACAAACATAATAGTTTTTATACCAAAAATAGAAATTTCATTTGAAATTTTGAACGCCATGATTTATGCGTGTTGCTTGAGTCCGGCAACCGGCAAGGAAAGTCTTTTGAAAACGGAAGAAAATAAAATGAATTCTAAAGGATATGCGTACACAATACATAGCCACATAAAATGAAACCCAAAAATATAAATGTTATGGTATTGAAACCCTTAACATTTTTGCTTTCGAAATATCTTTAATCTCTAAGAATAACGATGTGTTGGCATATTTTAGTTTCCATTTGATTTTGTTATCATTCTTAGGCTGCCTTTTGGTTCGTATCAAAACCAAGTTAAACTTAATAGTGTTTGCCTCTAGTAGTTCTAGGAAAAACAAAAACATTTAAACACTTATTAACAGTTTAATAACATAAATTTAATACTTTTGTTAACAGACTTTCATAACAGTCCCACTGTGCTTTGTGTGGAGAAGACAAATTTTTCTGTCATTTACCAAGAGCAATGGAATGAATATCTGTTGTGTGTGTTGTTGAAGCAATAAATTTATTTTTAATAGTTTTTCTATCACCATTATAAGGGATTCTCTAAGGAAAAGTGCTTTGAAAGCATTTTGTTTTTATTGCTTTATTACCAAGCAAAGAATTTCGAATGAAAATCCAAAAAATATTGACACAACAAGCATAGAAATTCTTTTACGTTCAAGGCAGGCAAACTGTAGGAAATCTTCTCAATACCTTAACTTGTTTGTAAATTAGAAAAAGCATTTCACCAATCTAGCCATTAGGATTTTTATAATCGAATAACAATGGGCCGCATATGCATGAATAGACTTCTAGTACTGTAGTAGATAGTGTGGTGTCTTGTTAGACGTGAGTCCACGGTTCAAACAACAAAATGAAATGAGAAGAAATATTTCTGCAGCGTCTTCTTCTCAGCAGTCTTCAGGCTAAAACTCTGAGAATTTCTCCAAAATCTGTCGTTCAGAGAGGACTTTACACTGTAGGGCGCGCAACTCATGTATGAAATTAACACACACAATATAAGTGGTTTGAGAAGTTTGCTCGTAACCCAAACTGAAGGGTTATAATGGTCAATGGCTATTCATAATCAAATCTAAAGTCGTCAAACACGCAGTGGCGCCCCACTCATGTGTAAAGTGAACAAGCACAACATAAGTGCTGTTAGAAACTAGGTCGTAATTCTAACTGAAGTGTTGTAATAACCCATTATGAATATATGTGTGTGTCAGATATATTCATTTGTGAGGTATAACATCGTTCGTCGTTCTATCTCGGCTTCTCTGTCTTATTTGCCATGACTTATAAATCAGGCTGAATTTGACGGATGCCATGTCGATGGTTTTTGGCTTATTCGTGCACTCATGAGGTTTGGGAAAACCCCACTAGAAAACGTCTAACGAAGTCAAATCGTATGTTCGCGATAGATCAGTTCAAGTCATCTACCCGTCCGAGTCTTCAAATCGCTTGTGCAAAATATTCAATGTTGAAACCATATATCGTTGGTATTTAGATCCCACAATTCACATCAAAAAAAAGTTGGTAATCATTGACCAAATCACCGTAGTCTAGTAGGTAGTGTGTTGGTTAATTAGACATGAGGCCACGGTTAAAACCCCAGGTCATAGATCTTCAACGAAACGAAATATGCAGCCGAGTAAATAAAATTGCCATGAAAAGTTTCTCAAAAATCTGTTGTTCGGAATCGTCTTTAAATTGTAGGTGCTGCCACACACAACATAAGTGGTATTAGAAACTAGGTCATAATCGTGACTGAAGTGTTTTAATGACTAATTACACTATGCGACAAAATACAAAAAATTAAATACACCCGAGTAACTACCTAGCCTAAGTTGTTCAGTTAGTTAAATAGAATTCAAAAATATTTTTGTTTTATATTTCTCGAACCCTCCAAACTTGCTTTATTTGACAAAAACTGTTTTTTTTGGACTTTAGGCAGAAATTTATTGATTTCGCAAATTTAAACCTTATTGGAAAGGAGAGGGTCTAACCTTTCAAACGGTATACATACATATGTTATTTGACTTAATATGCTATGAGGTTTGATGAGGTAAACTTGACAATTGAGAATTTTTTTCATATCTTTTCAAGTTTGTCCGTTCATGGTAGCAAAATTTAATTCAAAGTTGAAATAAGTAATGACATTCTGAAAGTGCATTATCTTGTGAAGAGATTGACATTTCGTTTGATCAAACCAGATAAAAATTAGCGTACTTATTATTTAAAGAGTCTAATAGTCGAGTTATATTTCTCAAATGAACTTTTCGTTCAAATATTCTCAGAATTTTTGTGGGATTTTTATTGTTTATCGGAAAATGTGTCAATTTCACATTTGAGCGACTAGCAGAAGTTGGCCTATGTTTGCGCAAAGAGAAATAATAGTATTTGCAAAAAACACAAATATTAGCCGACTTCTGGTAGTCGTGCAAACGTGAAATAGACGCATTTTGTGATAAACAATCAAGATCCATCAAAAATTCTGAAAATTTTCGTACCAAAAGTTCATTTGATAAGATAACATATATTAAAAAAATATAACACAACTGTTTTACTATTTAAATAGTAACTACTGTAATTTTTTGTCCGATTTGATCAAACGAAATGTCAATATCTTCACAAGATAATGCACTTTCAAAATGTCATCATTTATCGTATATTTTTTAATTTAATTTTGCAATTACGAATAGCTAAACTTGAAAAAACGAGAAAAACATATTTTCCAAGTTTACCCTATCAAAACTCATAAGATATAAGTTTGAATAAAATGTTTATGTATACCGTTCTAAAGGTTAATCTCTCCCCTTTCTAAAAAACTTTGGATTTTTATAATAGGTTCAATCATATTTTGGTAATCAATGATTTTGTGTGAAAAGATCAAAAAACAGCTTTTGTGAAATAAAACAAGTTTGGAGGGTTCGAGAAATTTAAAAAAAAAACTATTTTTGAGTTCCACTCAACCTAGTGAACAACTTAGACTATGAAATTACTCGGGTGTATTTTCACTGTCGCACCGTGTTATGTATGTCCTTCTGAAAGAACTATGAGAAATATGAGACCTCGAGACGAAAATCTACAACAAACAGTGAGTTTTTCGAGATGTATTGGAGGCTTTTGCATCTCATGTGGTTTGGTATCGTTCCATTCTTCCAGTAAATAGGCCCCATTAGTGGAGATGGTTTGTCTATGAAAATTTGATCAAATAATTTGATGAAAAAAAAATTCTATTATTTGCACGTGTTGATGACAATTTGACAAAACGGTTTGAATATATGTCAACTAATTTGACAGGTAGGTATAATAACATCAGCAAATTGACTGGAAGTCTGTGTTGGAAGACCCGATACTTCTAAATCTTGTTGAATGTAACAATTTTAATATGAAATTAACTTCATGCTGTAAGTGAATATGCTGCTATGGAGTATAAAAATAAAAAGCTATTCTTATCATATATTATCTTTAATTTTTGAGTAACAAAAACTCAGAACAGATTTTAAAAATTTTGTTACTATTTACTTAACATTTACCCAACAAAACAAAAACAAAAAAAAGAAAATAATAAACTTCATGCAGAATATACGATTTTATTTGTTCAATTTAATAGAAATTAACTTACCCGTATCCTTCGCATGGCCTGGACAATTTCAGCACGTGTGTTGGGTCGGGGCACTTCCTCCCATCCCACAAACTGCAAATAAACATAAAAAAAAACAGAAAAGAAAAGAAAGATAAAGAAATGAAAACAAATGCCATTAAATTAAATACATTTTAGGAGATTAAATAAAGAATTCTGACACAACATTAAGGAAAATCCTTTCATTCAATTCTCTCTCCCTCTTTCTCTTTCTCTCTCTCTCTCACTGGGCATTTTGATTTTTCTTTTATTTTTATCACAGCCGAAAAGAGAAAAAAAATAAATTAAATCCGGCCTTTCAGTACGTAAACACGCAAACACCATACAACAACAGCAGCAACAACAACAACAACAAAAGAGAAGAAATGAAAGTTTTAAGGTTTTAAATCCTTTCGAGGTGCCTTAAAGTAAAAGATTTTATCCGGCTTAGTGTGGTCTTTTTATCTTTTCTCCAAAAAATGGTTAACTTTAGCACGAGACTATGAGGTTTAAAGGTGTGTTGAAATTAAAAGTTTTTATTCTTATTAAAGAGTTTTGAAAATATTCACATAAGTGAGCTTATGTTGGCAACATATTCTGCAAAATAAAGTTTAAATTTCAACGTGAAATAAAGTTGAAATGCATTCCCTTACAAAACAAAATTCGGAGAAGCAAACTTTGTTTCGAAAATTAATTTTAAAAGAGAAAAAAATAAGTTTCAAGGTTAAGATGTAGTTGGCCTATTAGACGTAAGACCAGTTCAAACCGCAATGTGGAAAACTATTTTTCCGACAACTTCTTCAGACAACTTCTTTAGGCACAAAGTGTGAGAGTAAACAGAAATGCTTTGAAAAGGTTTATATTTGTCGTTCGGAGTCGACTTTAAACGATAAGTACCGCCGCTCATATAGAAAAATAACACACACAACATATGTGGTGTGAGAAACTAGGTTGTAATCCTAACTAAAAGACTAATGACCAATGATGTATGTATGTATGTGTGTAAATAAAATCTGAAACAAAAATCAACCTCGGCTGTGTGTCTGGTACAATCAGAAAGTTGTACCACGAGCTGTTGAAGTACCACTAGGCTCAACAAAATAATTTTGCAACATGACGAGGCTCCTGCTTACAAAGCAAAACCGGTTTAGAATACAACCCAAGCATTCGGCTAAGACCTACTGCTATACCTGCCGTATTCACTGGACTTATCTGCTTCCGATTACTATTTGTTTTCATCTAAAGGACATACATTGGCTGAGCAGCGCTTTGATGTTATCAAGGAAGTAAAAAATTGGGGGCCTAATTGGCTTTGCTCGAAATAAGAACAATTTTATTCGCGTGCAATTCACAAATTCCTTAAAGATGGAAAAAAATGTGTAGCCATTAAGGCCAACACTTTGTATAAAACAAATAAGATTTGAAAAAAAAAAACGCTCATTTCATACCGGTACTTATGGAACAACTATATCTATCACAACTTTATCTATCATCCAAACCAGAAAAACGTCATACAGAATGAATTTATTCAGCGATTATGCATTACAACCCTTTAGTCAGGATTACAACCTAGTTTCTCATACCACTGATGTTGTATGTGACAGAAAGTTGATTCTGAACGACTGATTTTTGGGAAGCGATGACGATTTTATTGTATCTGAGAGTTTTTCCCAGAAATCTGCTGAGAGGAAGACGCCGAAGAAATATTTTTTTTTTCATATTTTTGTTTTGATGTCTGACCTGGGGTTTGAACCAAGGCCTCAAGTCTAATAAGCCCACACACTACCTACTAGACTACAGCGAATACTACAGAAAAATATAAAATATCACACGTTCAGGTTTCACATTTGGAGTAGAAATAATATCCGGGAAATATGTGGAGACACCTAGGGCATGTAGAGATCGCAAGGAAAGGTTACATATGTCGCCTGATATATGCAGAGTTTATGACAAACATTTTATTACAACCCTACATACAGTACCCTTAGAAGCTATTGCAATTTAAAAATTCAAGTCACATAGGTCTTAAGACAACAAAACACAGATTGCTCTGATAAGCATCTCTCTGTATTTCTTATAAATTTCATTGCCATCCACACAATTCATTAAACAGTTTGATGAAAAACTAAAACTGACCAACAAATGCTTTTTATGATACCACATACTGATAGCTGTGTGTGTATGTGCGTGTGTGTGTGTGTGGCTAATATAAGAAAAAAAATTTAATTTAAATCCATCAAGGAATTTAAGCCCAAAAAAAAAAAACTTTTATTCGTCCAGATGCCAATAAAAAAGGTAAAAAGAACTTGCCTTGACTCAAGCTGTGGCCTAAAGGCTAATACAAAAGCAAAAACAAAAAAAAACAAAAAAAAAAAAGAAATAAAAATTTGGTTTGAATGAAGCTAAGGGTTCTTAAATGGTTGCCAGATAAAAGTGTATTGTCTGTGAATAATACAATTGAGCAGAGACAATCAAACGCACTTAATACCAAGCAAGGAAGGGATACTGCAAGCAAGGGTTAAAAAAAAAAATACGAGAATCCATCAAACAATTGTTTCATGGTTAGGAAGGTTACCAACATGAAGGCAATGGTCGAAATCAATTGATGATACTGTACAGGACAAGAGAAACACTCAAGAAAATGTCTTAAACAATGATAAATCAATGCCTTTCAATTCCATTCAATTCTAAGCGGCTAAGTTCAACTTATCTTTTGTTTTTTGTGTGCTTCTTGAATAAGTTTTTGAGAATCGTTTTTGTGCGAGATGAAAAAGGCAACAAAACAAAAAAACTTTCTATTCTTTTAGCCTACCTGACAAGCATAATTCAGGTTGTTCTTGTTGAAAGAAAATTGTGTTTTTTTCTTCTCTCTTTTTTTCTTCCTTTTTTTTTTATCAAATAATTGCCTTGAAAAATGCATTTTCAAATACAAACTTTTTGCTTGCTTGCAATCCGAGTGCTATTATTTCAGAATTTCTTAACTGTCAGCAGAGAAATGCTTAGAAACTCTTCAACCATCAAAAAGTATTTTTAAGTAAAACTTTTAAAATTTATGGAGTTTTCTTGAATATTTTGTAAGTGTAGAGGAAATGTTCTTTAATGATTTTCCATTGGTTTGAAGAAGAATTTCTTTTTAAGTTGAAAATATTCAAATCATAACGAAAATCGATAAAGAATATCCATAGAATATCTAGCATGACCTATAGGCATATAGCGCCATCTAGAGCATCCATTTCAGGCTAAAAGAAATTAATATTCATTGAAGTATAGTATGCTCGTCGTTGACAGTGACAGGCCTAGCCAACATCGTTCTCAAAGAAATATGAACGGATGATGCTGTCAACCCAAAATCCCCATCAAACAGTGACTATTTTGGAAGACAATGGACGCTCTTTGGTCTCTTGTGGATTAGTATCGTCCGAACTTTGAAAATTCTATTTGTTCACGTATCCATTAGTCAAGGAATGTGTCTCATCTTTAAAGATGATTTCTCAATATCATCTTTAAAAGAAAAATTAGGGTCAGCTTGCCAACTACACCAGAAGTCGCCGTAGTCTAGTAGGTAGTGTGTTGGTTTATTAGACGAAAGGCCAGAGTTCGAATCCCCCGTGAAACATCAAAAACGAAATATGAAAAAAATATTTTTTCGGCGACTTCCTCTCAGCAGATTTCTGGCAAAAACTCTGAGAGTAAATAAAAAATTGCCATGAAGAGTTTCTTAAAAATCTGTCATTCGGAGTCGACTTTAAACTGTAGGTCCTGCTCTCATGTATAAAATTAATACACACAACATAAGTAGTGTGAGAAGCTAGGCCGTAATCCTGACTGCAGGGTTGTAATGGCCAATTATGTATGTATGTTGCCAACTACACCAGAGACCATTCTGCCAACGCACATCGTTGTCTATGGTCATATAAGATGGTACTCTCAGAAAACCTACAACAAAAAATTACGGCCTGAGTTTTTAAGGTTGAGAGGGATTCCCCTATATTCGACATCACATCACATTGTTTAATTTATTTATCAGCAGGCCTTCTCAAGAAGCCTAGGGAATGTATACACCAGTTTTGATCAGCTCTCTACAGATTGTTTCATAATAACACGTATGCTGATTGGCTTAGGCCTAGGAAATTTATACACCAGTTTTGATCAGCTCTCTACAGATTGTTTCATAATAACACGTAGGCTGTTTGTATGATAGACTTGGCCATCCCAACTCTTCAGTCACGACTACGATCTAACTTCTCATACCATTGAGGGTGTGTTATTTTTATACAGGAGGGCCAAAACCAAACAGATTTTTTTGGGATACTTTTAATGGCAATTTTTTATTTACCCTCAGAGTTCTTGCCAGAAATCTGCTGAGTGTAATGCTGGATTCACAAAATTTTTGTTCCGAAACATTTTTTTATATGGAGAGGAGGAGAGTAAAATTTTTCGGGACAATTTCAGCTTGCATTGGTTTAATTTTAGTTTTTGTTCCGAAACAACTGAACAGTGCTGCCAGATACTTCAATTTTATAAGCAGAATTGTGTAATAAATAGTAAAACTAACACGTACGCCGTTTACAAACATATTTCATATGGTAGCCTTGTTTTTCTAGAACAATTGTTCGAAGTGGGTGAATCGTTTCAGAACAAACTCTCAAAAAACAAACATTTTGTTCCGAAACCATGGGTGAATTCAGCTTAAGTCACCGAAAAAATATTTTCCATGCTTCGTTTTGTTGCTGACGTTTGACCCGGACTTTGAACCGCAGCCTCACGTCCAATAAGCCAACCCGTTACCTACTTGACTATTATGACTGCATATGGTAGACTTATAGGATCTTAGTACGGCTTATTCCTGTCTCTCTAAGATCCTTTTGGCTGTTATACAAGAATAGCTTGCTAACTATTATTAATTATGTATAGCATAGTAACGTAAGTAATGTGACCGACCTTTGTTGGTTAATTTATTATCATGCCCTCAGTCAGACCAATGTTTGCATATTCGTTGTCCCAGAATGGTTGGTAGTTTTATTTTCACACTAGTATACCAGTGAGACATCAAAAGCTCAGCGTAGTCCTGATCAATCCCAGGAGATTTGTTTCCTTAGAGACTTTTAATTGAATTTTTAATCTTTACCATGGTGGGTCATGTGATTTACTTGGACATTTTTGTTAAAAGAGATCCTAAAATAGTGGATCATTTATCATCAACAACATCAGCTAAACAACTACACCCCAGTGAATATCAAAAAAAATTTTATTAAAAAAAAAAACAAATTTTTTTTAAATTAATTCTCGCGTTTGGAAAACTTAAATCAAAGTAAAGAATATGAAAACACGTACATCAATTTAAAAACAAAGAAAATTATTTTTCACTCATTTTCCAAAGCAAACAGACATACATGCGCTCACATAAAGTGTGTCTATTAAATAAAATTCAATCATTTTCTTACTTTTCTAACTTTTTAAAATGGCCCGCATGTCAGTCCAAAAAACAAAAAAATAAATTAAAAAAATTCTGACAACATTTATTGCTTCAGTTTCTGTTTTTTTTTTTTCTACCATTTGTTGTCACTCAAGCGTGCGTAAATGCCTGATGCATTTTACGATTTTAGTTTTTATTTTGGCTTTCTTTTTTTCTTTCTTTCTTTGCTCACTTCATTTCATTTCGGTTTTTTCGTTGTAATGCTTTTAAAACGAATTTCCACTGAAATAAACAACATTTTGGACAATTCAGAGTTCATTTTCTCACTCTCTCTCTCCCTCTCTCTCTTTGTCTCTCTCTCAGCATGTAATGGAATCAAAAATTGTAAAACAAATTAGAGAAGGTTCTGATAGCATTTCCTTTTGAAATCTGTTTAATTTCCACACAAAATAAAAAAATTGGATTGATTTTGCTGCCAAGTCAAAGAATGACCCATTGTGCATGCTGTAAGAGGCGAAAAAACACTTTAAAAATGAAAAAACAAAAGATTTGTAAGCTTTTTTATAAGTTCGAAGGAAGCGTTTTAAAATTTTTAGAGCCATTATTATAACCTGCCGTTAAAGTTGGGTTTAGTTAAAGGAAACTTTAGCTAAAGTGAACTTTAAAGTCACCTTTAACTTATTTTTGTTATTACAACCTGCTGATAAAATACAGTTAACTTCTTCAAATTTATGGCAGTGTCGGAGCCATTAAATAAGTTTTTTCTCTTAATAGCAGTGGCAACGACGGGCCTTTTTTCTTCTTTGTATTTCTCCATTTTGTTTATATTTACAGTTGCCATATAGAAAATAATGTGTAATATGGCAAGTTCAAACAAAAACTTAACTTTAAAAGTTACCGGTAGGATGAACCTCCCTTCAGTTTAACACTCCCTTCTACCTTACAGAGGTAGATTATAATAATGAAAAACCAATTTATCTGCCAGTTAAAACCATTCATTTAGTTAATGGCAAGTTGTAATAATAACCCAGTGTGGCAATGTGTGAGTGATGGCCTTCCCACCATAGACTTGGGTTTGTAAGGGTTCATCTGCAGAGTATGAGTTGCAGTTCAAAAAAAAAAAGCTACTTCCATTGGTTGCGTGACCTACAGGCAGCCCCTGAAAAAGTATTTTCTTCATGTGTTGTTTTGTTGGAAATTTCTGGCCTGTGCTTTGTATCAGAGATCAGCAATGAATTGTTTTTTCGCTACTCATGCATAAGCACTCATGAAATTAAGAGTACGAGTGAGTTAGCAATATTGAAAGTTAACTCTTTTGATTCTTTTGTACTCACAACAACATTGATTTATAAGTATAGGTTGCAACGTTGACATCGAACTCATAACATTCAAAATATGTTTGATTCAAAGGCCTACTCATTCAGATTCATAAATTTAGAAAAATACTTATAATATGTACTCATAAAATGATTCGAGTGATTCGAATCATTCATCAAAATTTACAGTCTTAGTAATTGCTGCATTTACAACAAAAGAAAAAAAGACACATAAGCAAAAAAAACACAGAGCAGCAAACAGACACACTCTTCTAGTGAGTACTTTAGTGTATGTATGTAACATCACGCTTAGTGTTAAGTATGAGTATGATGAGTACTTCTAACTTTGAATATGAGTAGGTATGAGTATGATATTAAAATCAGCATGAATGCGTATAAGTATCAGAAATTATGAGTATGATTCGAATCTACTCATCTTTTTGAATACTCATTGCTGATCTCTGGTCTAGACACTAACAACATGTGTTTTCAACACTATACGCTGCTCTTGCCACAATGGAAATTCGTAATTACTTTGTGATTCTCATTTATGTTGAGTCATGGAGAGTAGAATTCAAAAACATAATGCGTAGTGTTAAGTATGAGTATGATGAGTACTTCAAACTTTGAATATGAGTAGGTATGAGTATAATATTAAAATAAGTATGAATGCGTATAAGTGTCAGAAATTTTGAGTACGATTCGAATCTACCATCGTTTTGAATACTCATTGCTGATCTCTGGTTTGAACCATGCATGGCCTCGCATCTAATTATCCAATACACTGCCTACTAGACTATGGCGACTTCTAGCTTTGCAAGCATGGTCTGTAAATCCAATATTAAATAACTTAAATAAATAACTAGAAAAAATTATTTATTTTATTAAAAATTGTGCTAATTTTCTACACTAAACTGTTGGTGTTTGGCCTAATGAAAGTGAAATGTGGTACATTTCATTTGAAAATTTGAATTTGTAAACTTAATTTTATTTATTTTTATTTCGCTATTAAAAATAACTTTAAAATGAAAAACAGAAAACGGCAGATTTTCTATTTAAATTTGAAAAAAAAAATAAAAAAAATTAGGAAGAAAAAATTATTTTTCTAAAGAAATTGCATACACAACTGCCGTAACAAGAAAAATGAAATCTTTTTGCATTTCACGAGATGCACATTTTCTTTAAATTTTTTTTTTAACTTTTTTTTTTTTTTTTTTTTTTTTTTTTTTTTTTGCAAAAACAACGATGTTAAAAATTAAAAAAAAATTAAAAAAAAAAAAACAACTTTTTTTTCAGATCGTTTGTACAATTGTGTTGTAATAGTGAGCTTTAAAGTGTGCGTCTGATGACGTCAATTGAATTTATTTTTAAATTAAGAAAAGTAAAAAAAAAAAACTTAAAAGAAATTGAATTTAAAAAAATCTTAAACTTACGCACTCACATGCATACACACTAGGATACATCATTTCATTTCACTGTTTCAACAAATTTTATTCTCAATTACAATTTTTAAATTGGCCGCCATGAATAGATCATCATCATGATGATGATGATGATGATGATGATGATGATGATGATGATGATGATGATGATGCTGTTGATGATTCTGCAGTTCATCCACACATGGTATTGGTTGTATGGTGCTGCTTAACCACCACTGTTGCCAAACATTGTTGGCCACTTTGCAACAAATAAATGAAAATATTTTTTTTTTCAATTTATTTTTCATTTTCTGTAAGCATTTTTAATAATTTTTTTTTTTTTTTTTTTTTTTTTTTTTTTTGCAAAGTGGTGTGGCCCTTTTGCCTTGTTAGTTGTGTGTTGTGTTGTTGTTTATTTGTTTCGCTTTCTAAATTTAAAACTTTTTTCTATTTTCTGCAACTATTTCACTTTTATTTCTTGGCACCTCAGAACAAATGCAAAAAAAAAAAAAAAATTGAAATGAAAAGCGACAAAGTGAAAGAAGAAAAAAACAAAGAAAACATTTTGAATTATTCAATAAATAAAGATGACCGACCGACCGACTGACTGACCGTTTGGTTTGTATGTAGATTTCAAATTTCAATTTTTAAATAGAAAATGTTTGCTTGTGTTTCATAAATTTCAATAATTTTCTGAATTTTTTTTTTATTTACTTTTGGCTTTCATGGGAAAAGTGATGGCTACAATTGTCTGTGATTCCAGGAAGTGTTTGAACATTAAATATTTGCAAAAAGTGAGTTTTTCATTTCATTTTCTTTAATTAATTAATTTATAATACACGTGTGATGGCCCATTGATGGATGGTATACTTGAAGCTCATGCAACCACTTCAATGCTTTGAGATTTATTGATGCATAATGAAAATGATTTTCCGATGAATCAAATTCAAACAATTGACCCTTAAGGGGAAATATTGTTACCCTTTCAGTATAAAAATAGCAACAAAAAAAATTACTTATAGCCAGAGTATACAACAATCTGATGCACTGATTGGCTTTTGAGTTTCCTAAAATAAAGCTCCTATCGCAATCAATTGCTGGAATATGAATGAATTGATTAAAGCATCACTGCTTTTTAGATTGTAGTACACCAACAACTACAGCAAGGTTATTGACTTACTTAATTGGCTCTTGTAGCTTTACAACCTAGCTTATCACACCATCTATGCTGTGCTCTGAGTGACAGATGTTTGAGAAACTTTTCACTTGAAACTGTAAATGCATCTACTCAAGAATAAAATTAGCGCACACAACATAGATGGTGTGAGAAACTAGGTTGTAATCTTGACTGCAGGGTTAGGTGGGTAGGAAGGTAGAGATGGCTGACCATCCAAGAGAATTAGAGGGACACACTTAGGCCTCAATGGGGCCCATTGTGTTACCACAATTCTTCGTTATCCCCTAGTCACGAAACCACTGGGAGCTCCTGATGAATCGATTTAGGCTGCAAATATCAGTCCCTGAGAGTTCCTACAGATTATCTATGTAGTAAGCACCCAAGTACTTCTTTTTTCTCTGACAGAGGGCCGGGCATATAGCCAGCAGGTGAAGGACAGTTTCATATTCTTGCTCATCTCTACCGCTTCTGCAGAAGTCGTTAGCAAGGTGTCCAAGACCAATACGCCTTGCATGCGTACTCATATTGCAATGCCCAGTAATCACTCCGACAACCACACCGAGCGCGCTTCTTTGGAGTTTAAGCATACTTTTTGTGAGCCCTTCATCTAGCTTTGGCCAGATTTTATGCGCTGTTCTACCCGTGTCCGAGGGCGGCCATCTGTCGACGATCCCATTATCAATTATGAGTCTGAAAGTTCTCAAAAGAGTGCCCAAAATGGAGAATTTCTCGGGGAGTTCGATGGTCGTGCCCAGCCTGGCAAGTCCATCTGCTCTGCAGTTATACGGAATACCACTGTGTCCCGGTACCCATGTGATATGGACATCATATCGTTCCGCTATCTTGTTGATATATCTGCGACAGCCGTATACCGTTTTGGAGTTCATCACATTGGAACTTAGAGCCCGAATAGCCGCTTGACTATCGGATAGTATGGTGAGGTTCTGCTTGGAGATGTTTCCATCTTCAATAATTTTCGCCGCAGCCTGTATTGCCACCACCTCCGCCTGAAAGACGCTACAGTGTTCTGGCAGTTTTATAGACTACCAACAGCTTACTGCAGGGTTTTAATGACAAATTATGTATGTAGTATGTAGACCTGGATAATACGATGATTTTGAGTGCGAAAATGGATTAAAACGGCACAAGCGACAGATAAAATTGCAAAGATACTTTGTGACAAAACTGATGAAAGGAATTAAGAGGAATTAAGTTTAAGTAAAGACGACTTGAATACACGGATGATCATACGTACGGCACACCCCACCTCTAAATATACCAAAACAGTATTGGCATGGTAGATGGAATACATTTGAAGTCATTGCCCAGCAGTCGACACCTCGATATCCAAATATTCTAGGGAGCATACTATACCAGACGTACCTTACTTTAGAGGAGTAAAGTGAGATGCGGATTATCTTTAGGAAATTTGTTTGATACTCTTTAATGTTGACATGTGTGTCAATAGGTCAACCTCCTACCCTTTAACCTGCCTATTTAGCTATTACAGTATAGAAATAGTGCAGCGGCGTGATAAACTATTGTATACTTAAGTTGACTTAGCATCTACACCCAGTTATGGATCGATTTTCAACAAATTTGCTAGCGTTGTCTCAGTTTCCTATGACACTTTTTGTCTATTTTCAGAGATAAGACATCAGATGGCTTTTCTACGGCAGATTATTTGGTGTGACATTGAAAGAACTTAATTTTGAAAAGCATCATGAACATTTCTCTCATAAAGAAACACGGGTTCTGTGCAGATTTCTACTTTAACCATCATAACATGTCACCTTGAATTGTGAACATGATTCGTGCTTAATTGGAATAAATCGTTTTATAAGTTACAGGATGAAGTCACCGTCGTCTAGTAAGTCTTATATTGACTTATTAGACTTGAGGTCATGGTTCAAACCTCTGGTCTGACATCTCCAACAACATGAAGTATGAAAAAATATTTCTTTGGCGATTGCCTCTTAGCAGATGTCTTGAAAAAACTCTGAGAGTAATATTGTAAGTCCCACAAATCAGGCATAAAATTAACACACACAGCATTCAGTGGTGCGAGAAGCTATTATTAGAAAAAAAATGTTCAATCGGCCACCAGAACAAAGTGATTTATTAATTAAGTGTGGAGCAAAAAATAAAAAAATACCACGTTTGCCCAGTTTTGTTCTAAATAAAGAATTTTGTTTGTATTCTTCCGATATCCTATAATGAAGCTATGCGTCATATTTGTAAGCCATAGCGTATTGGCTTTAATGTAAAGACTGTCAAGAGGTGGCTTTCAAACGGGAATTTTTCCAACAAGCCATTGTAAAGAAGCTTCTCTCGGCTCTAGTGGATTCATTCAGATTTGCATCATAATACATCTGTTTTTAATAGAACAGCATGGAACGGAATCAAATTACTTAGAAATGGATAACCTAGTTAAGAAAATGAAAGAAACATCATATTTCGTAAAGGACCAGCAATATTCCTTAAATTAAATTCGTTTAGCTTTCGTTTCCCAAAAAACCCCACCAAAAAATTTTTCTTCGAAATTAAATTTAAATTGTACTTGCTTGTGAAAATAAAATTTTTTTATTGTTAAATTATTTCGATTCTTTATTTTGAAAGTATTTTTTTTTTCGATTATTTTTTCGATTTTTCATTAAAAATAAAAACAAAACAAAAAAAGAAAAAAAAAAGAAAAGAAAGAAAAAAACACATTCAAGGATAATAATTGCGTAGATATGGACCTACATTTTTTTTCAGAATTTTTCTGAATTTATTACACAAGACATTTTGTAATGTGTTGTTGTGCTATTGTTGTTGCTGTCATTTGTTATTGCACTTGTTGTTTATTTATTTGTTTTCTTTGTGGTGTGACAAATACTTTGTAAATTCAGTGAAACTGTAAAACAAGCGACCGACCGATTTGGTCAAGAGCGACTATATGATGCCATATAATGCCATAAGCAAAGGCCTCATATTTATCGTCATGCAACTAAGCCATCAAGTCGGCTTGTAGAGAGCTTACCGTACTTCCTCTAAGAAGTCTGTATTATGCATACTCTTTCTTAGCTTTTTCCGGTTCACTCCTTTGTGATAAGTTAGATCTGGAAAACTGTTTTTCCTAAAATATTGTGATCTTGAGCTTACATTCTCCTCATCTTTTATTATTATCAACCACGCCTATATGGTTCATACATGATTGACTCATATGGGCGCTCATTAGTGTACACAAATCACAGCATTTTCTATCCGTCAATGACCATCAAATTACTGCAGTATGAGTAGCATAGTTGGAAAGACGTTCCTGTAGAGGCAACGTATAATTTTCAAGCAGGAGTCCCATTTCGAAATCATGACTATGATGTGCCCTCGACGGGCTATTGCAACGTATGATACCAGTTGTAGTGTGTAATGCAAATAACAGCAATCATGAAAGTGTTAAACGCTGGTGTTAATAAACCAACCAACCAACCAACCAAACAACAACAAAAAGCAAATAAATATGCTGCAGATTCATTTACACAGAGAGTACGTACATGTACGCACATGCCCGCATTATAATGGTGGGTTGACGACAAATTGTTTTCGCATACTTTTGTAATGCAGAGACACTATATTATGGGATGACAATTGTGGCGTTGTTGTTAAGCGCAATATTGCTTTTTTTTTTTTTTTTTTTTTTTTTTTTTTTTTTTTGGGAATACGCAACACATTCTGTGATATGTACCTGTCCATTGTAAAGTGAAGAAGGTCTCCTATTTATTGATCTTCGTCTATTTACTACTCACTTTAGTAGGTAAAAAATTAGAAAAAGATCAAGAGTTTGAATATTTTTGAATCGTATGATAGCCAAAGCCCTGATTATCTGAGAACAATTAAATGAGAATTTTTCCAAAAATAATTTTTGGGTAAACTTCCCATATTTTGATACATAATTCGGTCAGAAAGGAGGACTATTCAAAGTATAGTTTATTTTAAATAAAATGTACGTAATTCACATATAAAGTCTGCTAAATAATACCACCATGCTGAGCATATAGTGATTTCACGTGTTGGGAAACATTCCCTCAAATTGCTGTTTAATTTTAATGCCATTTTTTTTTTCTTTTTTTAATTAAGTACAGTTTTATTGTGCCTTTTTGAATTTTATTTTTTTTATTGTTTTTGTTTTCAATGCTGTGTTGCAATACTTTAAACTGCTGATGGTAACGAATGCATAATTGGGCTCTTTTATACAGAGTTCGTGGTGTTCCAATTGTTCTTTTTTTCTGTCGACAATAATAAAAAAAACTGTAAAATTTTTATTGTAAAACAGCATCACATTTCTGCCATTTAACGGTGGGTGCTCTTTTGTTAGTGGAACTCAACCTGGGTGTTTTAACAACAATAAACAGGGAAATTGTAAACATTCTAGTACACATCTTTGGCACCTTACAGCACTTAACTAATGAAAGGTTTTATTGGAGGCTGGTGTATAGGCCAATCGAAGAAGTTTATCTTTCCAAGCATGCGATGGATTACATTAAGAGCAGGTTAGCTTAACTTAGGTAAGATATAGGCCTTCTCAAAGAAAGGGATCTTACTTAGGGCAGCATTTAAGCCCACTGTGATACATACAAACATAATTGGTCATACAAACATGATTACAACCCAGCTTCTCATACAACTTATGTTGTGTGTGTCAATTTTATACATGAGAGGCGGGACCTACAGTTTAAAGTCGTTTCCGACATAAAAAAGGCTCGTTCACAATAAATGTTCCTTATGCAGACATTAGTCAGGATTATAACATAGCTTCTCACATCACTTAGGTTGTGTGTGTTAATTTTATACATGAGTGGCGAGGCCAACAGTCTAATATCAAATTTTTACGACAGATTTTTATAAGAAACTTTTCATGGCAATTTTTTATTTACTCTCCTAGTTTTTGCCAGAAATCTTCTGAGAGGAAGTCGCTGAAGAAATATTTTTTCATGCTTTGTTTTATTGTAGATGTCTGATCAGGAGTTGCAGTCGTGGGCTTAAGTCTAATAAGTCGAAAGACTACCTACAAGGCTACAGCTACTTAAGAGCCATTGTGGTACCACAAACAATATTCTACCGAGGCATCAAACGCTCCCTAAAGGAAACCAATGCGAGTCTAAAATAAATACTGATGCTGCACCAATCTTTATAGGAACTAAAATCATCTACAAAGTGATCTTGAAAATAAATTTCGTTTTGCAAAAAATTCTACTCAAAATTTATGAACAACAGTTTGGTTATAAACATACAGTGAGCGTCAAAAGAAACTGTACACCATAGATAAAATTCTAACAATTGCCAAATTCATCCTTTATCAGTTAAGGAGAATGCCCAAAGAAAGTTTTTCGAAAATTTTTTTTCGAAAAAAAATTGTTTTTTTTTTTTCAATTTTAAAGACGGCAATGAAAATATTTTTAAAATAAAAATAACGGTAATTTATTAATGTATATTCTTTAATGTACAGTTACTTTTGAAGCTCACTGTACGTACATTCAATGTCGCTATGTATTCCTTGTTAAACAGTTCAATTTTAAGTGCTTGTTTGGTTTTGCTTTTTGCAAATAACACCACAAGTCCCATATAAATTTGCAGAGCTTTAAATGAAATGCCATCAGTAGTTGCAACAGGCTGTAGTATTAAGTGTACATATTTAAATGTTGTCATATGACAATTGTGTGGTCCATTTAAAAATCAACAAGAATGGGAACAATAGCAACAATAGCAACAATAAAAATATAATTGGAATTGTATTATTATGATGACTGTTAATGGCAAAAAATAAAAAAAATCAATTTTTTTTAATTTCATTTAAAACAACAAATAATGAGACAGGAAATATAAAATTATTTTGATTACAAAGAATTTTTCTTTTTTGTTCTGTTAAAATTTTGTACTACATGTGGCCTGGATAGTTCTGAGGCAAGCATAATTTTTGTTTCCCCAAAAAATATTCCTACCATCTGAAGCTCGTATTTTTCTTATCAACGTAATTGTTAAACATTTATTTTTAATAAATAAAAATATTTTTTGTTTAACATTTTGGTGATGATAACTATAAAATAAATATCCACCCGTAATCCTTTTTAGCTTTTGCATAAGTTTTGGTAAGAGTTGGTCAAGAAAAAGAGGGAAAAATATAGTTAAACGCACAGATTAACAGCAGAGGAAGCTCAGAATAAACAAAACAACAAAGTAATTACCAGCAAAAGAGAAACAAAAAAGGAACGAATCTTTGGAAGAAGAAAAAAAAACAATTTAAACTAATGAGGTTTCAACAGCATTAAATAGAAATGATTATTTACAAGAATATTACATCAAAGAGCAGAAAATAATTCAAAATTAAAATTTCTTTTTCGAGCCATATTGTGTTTATTTTGAGATTTCATGAAATTCATTAAATATTCTTGCAAAATAGACAAAGATTGAGTAGCTTATGCTTACGAAAGGACTGGCTTAGTAGTTACATAACACATAATTGGCCATTACAACCCTTCAAGTCAGGATTACGGCCTAGCTTCTCACACCACTTATGTTGTGTGTGCTAATTTTATACATGAGTGGCGGCACCTACAGTTTAAAGTCGACTCCGAACGACAGATTTTTTTGAGAAACTTTTCATGGCAACATTATTTGCTCTCAGAGTTTTTGCCAGAAATCTGTTGAGAAGAAACCGCCGAAGAAATATTTTTCCGTATTTCGTTTTTGATGTCTTACCCGGGATTCGAACCTTGGGCTTTCGTCTAATAAGCCAACACACTACCTACTAGACTACGGCGACTTCACGGCTTAGTAGTTAAAGTGCTTAATAACAACCTACTAGAGTAAAGACTAACATTACAACAATTTTAGTCAGGATAACAACCTAGCTTCTCACACCACTTATGATGTGTGTGTTTTTTTACACAATGAGTGGTCTGAACTACAGTTTAAAGTCAGATTTTTGAGAAGCTTTTCATGGGATTTTTATTTTTTCAAAAGATTGCTAAGAGAGTGTCATTAAAAGAATGCGTACTCATTCAGTCAATTTAGTGAAATAAAAGGTAAGAAGCCTAGACAATTTCGAAACGTTAAGGTCAGTTACAATTTTAGCCAAAAATCTTCTGACAACAACTCTGAGAGCATGTCCACTGTGCATGCATACGTTAAATTTAAGCAAAAACTTTCAAACCTCTTGTAGACTTACACAATCAAATAAAAAAAACTAAAATGTTGTATGTTAAATCGTTATAAATCTGTATGTCTTCCATTTTGTTTAATCTCTACACATCGCCAACACCCTGTATGTTAAATCGACATTAAAAACCAATACCATCACACCGAATACGAACTCCAACAGAAACGAGTGATTGCGCGTTTAACCTTTTAAAAACAAAAATAAAATTACACTCTCCATACCACACACACACACAATCCGATAAACATCTTCCAATTAGAAAAATAAAGCAAAAACTAAAGCATATGGTTAGGCTGAACATAAAATGTGGGCTAAAATGTAATTAAAATAATTTTAGCCAATTTTTAAACCTTTTTTCTTTTCTTTGAAGACATATTTTTTATTTCCTTCGTTTTTGATCTTTAGGTTATGTTTTGGTCCTTTGTAATTTGTTGTAATTTAAACAAAATATTCCTAATTAGTATTTGTTTTTAATCATCAGTATGAAGAAAGAAAGAATAAATAACACAAAAAAAAAAAAAAAAAACCAAATTGTTTGCAACATTTAAGCTGTATAA